>OY282558.1:100037387-100159608 GCA_958295665.1 Tipula vernalis | reverse complement strand
TTTTATTTTTTTTGGGAAGGGTAAAATGAAGAAAATCTTCAACAAGACGAAGCTTTGATGATGGCAAACATCTCAGCAACAGTGATGGATTTATAACGCATCTAAAAAACCTCACACCCGTTTATCCATCCTCCATGCGGAGCTATCGTTAGACATTACTTCGCATGGAGGTGACTAATTATTCGACTCTGATCTCCACAGCGTCTCAACCATAGATTGAGATTGCCACCGCTAACTTATCACGATTTGTTGTTCGTTGATCGGCTCTTGCATGCTCTAGGCGTCTCAGCTCCTTCAGTACCATCGCCGAAGTGTGGCTTACAGCATCCTATTTTTTTTCAGAAACAAGCATTAGTTCGGATATGTTTTCAGGTGTTGGGCGTTGCCTAAGCATATCCGACAGTTCACTCCGGGTTGTCTCAAAGCGCGAACATTGAAAAAAAAATGTGTTCCACATCCTCTTGTGATCCTTTGCTGGCCGGACACTCTGGAGTGTCGGTATGCTTAAATCTGTAAAGATAGGCCTCAAAACAACCATGCCCACTTAACAACTGCGTCAAGTAGTAGTTAAGTTCGCAATGCCGCCTATTTATCCACTTTTCGATGGATGGTATGAGATGGTAAGTCCACCGACCCTTTTCCGATCTATCCCACCGTCTTTGCCATTCTGTCAGAGTTGTAATGCATTCTGATGCTCTGCTCCCTGGTTGTTCACGATGTACGTACCATTTCTTCCTCTCCTTTGCAAGTAGATCAATTGGGATTATCCCCGCAATAACAAGTGTCGCGTCATCGGATACTGTGCAGAACCACATATTACCCTTAAGGCACCAAGACGGTACACAGATACTAACTTTTGTCTGTATGTCCCAAAGTCCATCGCATCACTCCAAACAGGTGATCTATAGAGGATGATGGAGGTTACAATATTTGCCCGCATCATCCTACAACACTTTCTTGAACCGCCAGTGTTGGGCATAATGCGGGAGAGGGCTGCAGCTATTGGCAGCTTTTCTGCTCACTATCGTTAATTGCTCCTTAAAGTTTAAGCGTGCATTAATTTCGATACCTAGATATCGTAACGAAGGCTGCGAGGGTATTGAGATTCCGCCAACATCAATATTTACAATCTCTCTTACCTTCCTACTGGTAATTAAGACTGCTTCGGTTTTATGGTCAGCTAGTTGGAGTCCGAATGATATCAACCACCTTTTGATAATTATAATGGTCAACCTGCAAATCTCCATTATTTCCTCTATAGTCTTTGCTACCACGACAACAGCAACGTCGTCTGCGTACCCACAATTTCTGCCTCAGTACTGATCCTTGAGGTACTCCACCCGTAACGTTGTATTCCATAACACCGTCATCTGTATCATATATCAGCACTCTATTGCGGAAATAGTCTGTAATGATCCTTCTTATGTACACTGGTACTTGCAATACATGTAGAGCATTCCGAATATGGCTCCATTTGGCCGAGTTGAATGCATTCTTGCCGTTCACGGTGACATGGCGCAGTATTTTTTAGAGCCGCCCTTCCACCTTCTGCCGCCTGAAGCTTCCTTGGCGATTTTAACGACGTGTCGAATGGCGTCGGTTGTCGATCGAGCCTTTCGAAAACCATACTGCCGCTCGGCGAGATCTCCGGCCCTTTCCACAGCTTTCTCCAATCGATTGTAGATTATGCGCTCGAGTACTTTGCCAGCCGTATCCAGCATGCACAGTGGTCGGTAGGAGGATGGCTCTCCTGGAGGGTTCTTTCCCTTTGGCAACAATACTGGAAGCTGTCTCTTCCAGTGTTTCGGGAATACCCCCTTCCTCAGACATGAGTTGTAGACTTCTCTGAACTCATCAGGTCTAGCTCGCATGGCAGCCTTTAATGCAATATTTGGAACATTGTCAGGTCGAGGAGCTTTTTGATTCCCAAATCGTTGGCACGCACTGGCGAGCTCTTCTCTGGATACCGAGGGAACTTCCTCTGGGCCAGGTACTACGATGGCAGGGATCACATCCGTTTGCTGCGGGAATAAAGCGGTAACAATTCTGTTTAATGTCACTGGGCCGGTGGGAGATGATGCAGTGGAATTTCCGAGCCTGTTCCCCATTGGTCAAGATCCACTTCACTGCATAGCTCTTTCCAGCATTGACGCTTACTCGCCTTAATTGCCTGCTTAAATTGCTTTCGACCATCCAAGTATGTTCCGTGCAGGCTAAGATAGGACTTCGTACCCCAGGCACGTTAGTATTTTCTCCATGCATGATCGCACATCCGGCGCAATTTTGCTATCTGCTCAGTCCACCAGTGTGCTGGTGGACGACGCCCATCTAGAAATCGTTTTACCATGGTTGCATTACAGGCGTTGGTGATCGTATTCATCATCTGCGCCGCTTTCGCGTTAGCAGTCCCCAGCAGGTTTGGATCGTCCAGCAATAGCGTAAATAGGTCTTCCTCAAACGTACTTGCCCTCCAACCCACCGGTTTCGTTGTATGTTTTATACGTCCATCTTCCATTGGAAGTTTTATTTGAAAAAATATGGCTTGGTGGTCGCTGTGCGTGTAATGTTCGCTGACTTCCCATTTAGTCAACATTCGCATCAAGCAGCTGCTACTGAACGTCAAATCAATCACAGGGGAGGCGCTACCTTTACGAAAAGTTGGTGTGTCACCAGCATTGAGCAGCACAACGTCTATTGAAGAAAATGCTTCGAGTAGTGCCACCTCTCTTCTATTTGTATCTCTACTTCCCCATTCAGTTGCCCAAGCGGTGAAGTCACCAGCATAACAGGGTTTCGCAGTTGTGCATCAGCAGTCAAGTGGTCCAGGAAATACTCAAACTATTCAATTGTGATACTAGGTGGTGCATAACAACTGTAGATATGCAAACCGCCAACTCTCACTCGCACAAATCCTGCATGAGGGTTATTATTCCTCTTCTGTATGGTCCGTCTGCCACAGGACCATATGGCGGCTTTGCCGGTTAGATCGGTTGCCCAATTATACCCATCCATAATTTTGTACTGTTTGCACAAGAGGGCGACATCAACTCTGGCTTCATGCACGGTTTGGACTAGCACGTCCTGTGCAACCTCGCAATGGTTTAGGTTGAGCTGGATGAACTTCATAGCCGGCGTGCGTTTTTCAATGCCTCCATGTATACCATGCACCGACCACTACCTCCTATATGGTTATGGTTCGTCCTATTCTTGCAAAGCATACATCTTGCTTCTTCCTTGCATTCTTTTAATACATGACCATTTCCTCTGCATTTGTAGCAGAGGCCAGCGCGATCCACGTCACATGTGCAAGATTTGGCTATATGTCCGTACTGCCAGCACTTGAAGCACTTTAAGGGTAATTTTTTTCGCGGATTCGACAGATCACCCATCCAACACGTACCTTGCCTTCAGCAGTCATCGTTTTGGCTATCGAACTTGGTACAGCCATCACTGCCGTTTGATTGCCTTTATAGGCAGCTCTCAATGACTTGATACAGTCTATCGCTAAGTCTTTCGCCACCGCAAACTTAGTTATAATCGCCTTACGTACGCCTGCCTTTGATGTGGCCTCGTCAATGTCTTTAACTTCGAGCATAACTCATCAACCTTCGCTAGCGTTTGGATTTTTGCATCTGCACAAAGAGAATTTTCTAATGCAGATTTGAGACTAAGTTCCTTTGTGTTGTATATCTTCCCCCAACTCAAGTAGGAGATCGCCCTTTGCTGTCCTACGTATGCGAGTTACCTTGTCAGAGAGGTCGTTCCAATTTGAATTCCCTTTAATTTTCTTGAGCATCTCAGCATATGTGAGGGAGCCATTCTTCGTTATTTTGATGGCATCAGGACGTGGACGCGGAATCCTCCCACATTTTTTCCTTTGTTTCTTGCTCACCACCTGCCAGTCGGGGCCTGCTTTATTGTTAGGCTCACTAAGTTCGACTGGGCTTCGCCAGTTCTCTATTTCCCTTTTTTTGGGGTCGCCTATTGAGAATTTTGTTCATTTGACCTTTCCCTTTTGCCTCGTTAATATCCGATAGTGAATCAGGTATTTTGTGGTCTTCAGACACTGAAAGGGACTTCGAATGCTGTCGAAATCCTATTTTCGTGCTACTACTCCTTCGGAATGGGTTGGTTATTCCCCTTAACTCCTTAGAGTTTTTCCCGGTTGTGACTTTTGCCTCATTCGATGCCGCACCGGTTTCCAGCTTCTTGTTCGGTGATCTTATGACATTGTCACTCTTCATAAACGGGTTTACCGTCTTCGGTGTGGCCTTATCCGGCGCTTCCTGCTCTTTAATTCTGCAGGAAGGGCTTGTAGAATTATCTGCCCCAGCAGCCAAGGACCCCACTGCTAGTACATTGCGGTCGTTCGATCTCGACGGCAGGGAGCCCGCTTGCTCACTCCCTAAAACCGCCGGTACTGGGAATCCGACCCCCTGGTTGGTTTATTATTAGGGGTTCCTTCCCCTCTTTGTTTTGGTCCACGAGTGGTATTTTATTTCCCACCTACCCGCCGGCGAACCGGTGAGGGAACTTCCCTATCTGCCACCTGGGGACGCGCCCGACGGTAGTGCCAGCCACTCCAAACGGAATATATGTAAATATACATACTATATACATATGTATGTATAACACTTGGTGTAAACTGGTTTTTAATGTGATCGCTGAATAAATTTAACCGGTTTCCTTTTTGATTCGGAAAAGTTTGTTGCATTGCCGCTAAATATTCTACTCTTCTGCCAACCAACCTCTTTACCGGTTCGGTGAAACTATCAGTGGTCTAGCAACTACGAACTTAGTGGTTATACAAATCAATAAACTTGTGTATATTTTGGTTCTTGTTTCAGCCGATTCCACATAATCCATCCTTACATGTAGAATAGACAATAATTATAATAAAATGGCCCTTTGCTTAGCATAATAAAATGCCCCTTGCTCGTGTTTTAATTTTGTATCTAAAATTATTAGAAGCATTCCTGACCAATATTTTTGCTTTACAAACCATGACTTTTGATGTACCTAAATATTTATCCTATAACAATTTATGAACCTGTTAATGATTATATGATGATTGGGTAAAAGTACCGAGAGCTTGAGTAAGATAAAAAGCATTACTAATATATCCACGAAGTCTTAAGTGACTTTGACATCCATTAATGATGTCAAACTAATTATTTTACTAACATAAGGGAACAATTAAATTGTTCGAATGCTTCGCATTTCCCGTTTACATGATTCCGTTTGAATGCTTATAAAAACTGCGTTCTTTGCAACTTGCGACATTTAATATATGGTGATTTCACCTTTTGATGTTAACCTTTAAATTAAAAACATTGGACTAGTTTATATGTAAAATGGTTGTATAATATGAAGAATGTTGCTCAAACAGAACCGACAAAATCCAATCGAGAGGAACGAAGATCTTGCCCGAAAGTATGGCACTACACCTTTAATTTAAAACCGACAAGTAAATATGCAACAAGATTTTGAACACACCCCTACTTTTTCAAATGTTAAACCTTGACACTTAACAAACAAAAACTATACACTTTATCAATGCTTTGGTGGCGGCCAAGTTATTAATGTGAAAACACCAACCAGTGCTCGTCCGTCTAATTCTACTGAAAATATTGCTGTCGTAGCTAACAATATGGCTCAAAATCCAGGTTTGTCGATGCCAAGATGATTACGACGTTGAGTTGAGTATTGAGTTGGTGGTTGAGTTATGCTTGAGCTAATGCTTAGATTAATGGTTGAAATCGGATCTGAAGTGAGCTGAAGTTCAGTTGGGGTTTAATGAGGGTTTCAGTTTGGATTAATTTGGGGGTGCTGTTGAAGGTTTATTTGGACGATACATTGACTTGAGTTCATACAATAATGTATCTTTTGAATCGAGCTGATAATGGGATTGAGTTTGACGTTTATTTTAGAGTTGAGTAAAGGGGAGATTTGGTTGATGTTGCGGGGTTGAGTTGAAGTTGTGTTGGGGCTGAGTTCAAGCTAACTGTTTGGGTTGGGTGAGCTCTATATTATTTGAATTATTTGGGTGTTATTACAGTGGTATAGTTTGGCGTTGAGTTTAGGGTTGAGTTAATGGTTGAAATTCCAATTGATTTAGGGTTGAATAAGGGAATTAAATGTTCAATTAGAATTTGATTTGAAAATTGAGTTGATAAATAGTTAACTAAAAAAGTATTTGCGGTTTTCTGTTTATCCCAACATCCGATTTGTTTAAACAAAAAAATAATTTTTCGGTCAGTTCAGCGAAAGTTAATGTGGGAGCCCAAAAATTCCCTTGCCCCTTCTAAATCCAAAATTGCATAATTTAAGATTTGTTGGTTTTTAAGTTAGAGAACAAACAGACATCCACACACATACAGGTACATACTATCCATGCATACATTTTCCAGAAATATTCAATTTCCACTCCTCTTTACTAAAGATGACCATATCCGTTAAAATTTTTTTGATCCCAATTACACTTTGTGTAAGAAAAAAATTCAGGAAATGTTATTTAACTCCCGAGAGAATTCCATTTCTATAGATTCGAGTTTCCGGTTAACATCACTGCCGATAAGGTATTAAACTGAACTCGAATTATTTTTTTGTTGAATAATTACCACTCATTTTGCCTTAAATTAACTAATGCGAATATGAATTGCGGCCAAATCATCAAAGGTGTAACCAGCAAGTGTGTTGGATCAATGAATAAGGAAAATTATTTGGCTTTGGTTTAACTCAGATAGGTCTAAAGGCATAAAACCTCCTCTGTGGAACAAAGAATGGATTAAGGCGTCTAAGAAATAATAGATTGGAATCACAACGAGATAGAGTATGCATG
Source organism: Tipula vernalis (assembly GCA_958295665.1). Lineage (NCBI taxonomy): Eukaryota > Metazoa > Arthropoda > Insecta > Diptera > Tipulidae > Tipula > Tipula vernalis. Next base: position 100,152,767 of record OY282558.1, on the reverse strand, counting down.
ACGCTCGGTCCATTAGGCTTTAAATAAACTGGGGAATACTTGGAAGAGGTCGAGATCGAGACACTTGCCAGATTGTAAATCTAAATTTTCTGATCATTATTTCTTAAATTTCAAGAATTTGGATTGAAATTTCGAACAACGGTATGTGTCCTTGAAACCATTTATTTGGTTTCCTTTAATTTAAATGCAAATGAATTATAAAATTTTTAAGTACTACAACTACACCAAAAATTGAAATTTGAATTAAAAGTCAAAAAATTATTAAAAAATTCCGAATTATAAAAATTTCGTATCAAAAGTTTAAAGTTCTCTCGATTTTTGAAATTTTCATCTTTCTAAAACAAAAATTTGATTCTAACGGTTGATTTCTTTTATTAGAGTAATTTGAAATTCAAAATTTCAGAGAAACGAAATTTAAAGTTAACGTTAGGAATTTTGTATGAAAAAAAAAAATAATAAAATTGGCTATTGAAAAGGTATTTTGTAATTTTAAAAGTTTATTTAATCCAATTTGAAATTTCAATGCCAATTTATCAAATTGGTAAAAACAAAATCGAAAATTTGGTGTGAATTAATAAAAAGTGAATAGAAAACTTCCGTCAATCCTTACAAATTGTGTTGTAGAATCAAACTCAAATAAAAAAACCTAAAGATTTCTCTCCACCGTCACCGTTGCTCGAATCAATATACAAATTGTTTACATTGTAATGAGAAATATAAATTCTTCCGTTTTGGGGTTAGATTTACCGTTACCAAATTACTAAAAAGATTCTGATTTTTGGTATAAAAATTTCGATAAAAGTTTGCTGTCCCAAATTTTGAATAGTTGTCAGATTATTTAAAAAGTTTATAAATATTTGATAGATATGGGATTGAAGAAGAAATTCAAAATTGTGTATTTTTCAAAATTTTCAATTTAGACATAAATTCAAAAATTTACAAAATTGTGATGTGTCGAATTCTAGTACTTAATTCCGGAGTTAGAATTAGGGAACTTGCGAACAATTCAGAAACTTAATTTAAAATATTAAAATTTTGTTATTTTATAATCAGCCACTCGAACAGTCGACGATGTTCGGCAAACCAAACATTTATGTTTTCCTATTTCCATAACCGAAAGCCTCATGAATCAATTTAATTTAAATTCCCGATACATACATTAAAATACGTCCAATTTACATAAACTTACCTCATGATGATTGAACAACTATAACAATGACAGAAATTTCCTTATTATTAAACGGCGATACTTTAAGAAACTGAAAAATTTTCTTAATCAAATTAATCCGAGTTTCCTTTTGATTTTACGTTAAATTTTGTACTATTTACAGCATTTAAGAAGTTATTTAATTTTTATTAACCAAAACTATTATTTTAATTTCGGAGAGATAGTCCAGAGCAGTTATACTTCGTGCTACGATATCAATGGAAATATTCAGTGATCTGTACGGTTGTTCTTGTTGAGTATGTATTTAAGTTGAATTTCCTTTTCTATTAAACAAAATTTAAAAAAGATGTAAGAACACGAGGAAACCAAAATGTTTGCCAATATACTATAAGCATTTCGTTTTGTCGTATACACATACATACGTACGATTTCATATTTATTTTTTGGATTTTCTTTTACATACATCTAAATAAACTTTACGCCAGAAAATACCCTTTAACCTTACTTTTATTTTATTTTGATTTCGGAAAGCAACCAAATAACAAACATACAAAAAAGGATATTATGTTATGCAATATATAACAGAGAGCGGAAAAAATTAAAACAAAATAAAAATCATCGGAAATTCAGAACCACCATACACAATTCTATACATGAAAAAGTTTGTTTTTTATTTTGTTTGTATTCAGATTTTTACTGCGGAAAAAGCTTTTACAAAAAAAGTTTTGAAAATCTAAAATAATGTTTTTATCCCGCTTCGAGTTATTTTTGTAATTCGATGAGTTCATTGCACACTTAAACAAACATAAAGTAGAAACATGATCCCGCACCATCACCCCCGAGTGTAAATATAAACCCTCGGTTATATTCTTTTCACAATTTTAAATTAATTTTGAAATTTTATTTTGATTTAAATTTGTTGTTTGCATGTGAACTTTATATTAAACTACCTAAATAGTGCTTGTGTAAACAAGTGCCGAAAATTTAAGTTTCCTCAGTTTTCAAACATAAGAATTTAATTATACTGCCTAGCATCTCTTTCACTTTTATTATTGATAATTAACCGATTATGAAGTAAACAAAAAAAAAAACAACTTCTCATTTCGTTTGCATGCCACTCGTGTTGCTCTCAACAAACAAAATATTTCAAGACACGGTAGATAACAAATTCGAATCATAAATTTAAAATAGATAAATTCATAATTCATAAATATATCCACAATAGAGGTAAGCTTAATGAGGGTGGGCGGATTAATCAGACTTTAAAATTAAATCGAACGCATTTATGAGCACACGCACCAAAGTTCTAACTGTAGTTTCATCGTTGTTTACCTTCGAGGAATTTTTTAAATGGAAAATCAGCACATATTCAAACATACACACACACACACACACACACACACACACACACACACACACACACACACACACACACACACACACACACACACACACACACACACACACACACACACACACACACACACACACACACACACACACACACACACACACACACACACACACACACACACACACACACACACACACACACACACACACACACACACACACACACACACACACACACACACACACACACACACACACACACACACACACACACACACACACACACACACACACACACACACACACACACACACACACACACACACACACACACACACACACACACACACACACACACACACACGCACACCCAATACGAATTAAAGGTTGTTTATAGAAAAACAAATACGGAAAGCGGAAGGGAGTGTATAGAGAAGGAAAATTATTTTTGTGTAAATACCTGTCCACCCATATAACTCCTTTTTTTTGGTACACAGCCTGGTGTTTGTTTGGTTATTTGGTTTATTTGTTTATATGTTTGCCCCTCGTAGCAGTTTTATGTTAAATACTAACCACCTACAAAATAATGATTTTATTTTGGAAGTCTAATTTTTTTGTTTTAAAGCAAATCTAATCAGATTTGTAAATTAAATTATGTGTTAATATTTTTTGGTGCCGAACCAGTAATCGCATGGTCCAAACAAAATAATAAACTGATTTGAACATCGGAACAATGGAATAACCGCAACGGACAAAATTATCGCCGCGGTTATGTAAATTCCATGAATGCTGAATCTTTTTTAGCTGAAATAAGCGGCCACTGCCTAATATGTATTATTTAATTGTATTCCAAGGAAAAAGTTTGCCTATTAAAAGTTAGAAAGCCACTACAAAACAACCCTAATACGAAAATATAAAACTAAATTAAAATCAAAATTGAAATCAAAATTAAAATCAAAATTAAAATCAAATTCAATCAAAATCAAAATCAAAATCTCAAATTCAAATTTAAATTTAAATTCAAATTTAAATTTAAATTCAAATTTAAATTTAAATTCAAATTTAATTTTAAATTCAATTCAAATTCAAATTCAAACTCAAATTCAAATTCAAATTCAAACACATATTCAGACTCAGATTCAAATACAAATACAAATACAAATACAAATACAAATACAAATACAAATTCAAGTTCAAGTTCAAATTCAAATTCAGAATCAAATTCAAATTCAAATTCTAAGTCTAAATCTAAACTTAAATCTAAATCTAAAACTAAATCTAAATCTAAATCTAAATCTAAATCTAAATCTTAATCTAAATCTAAATCTAAATCTAAATCTAAATCTAAATCTAAATCTAAATCTAAATCTAAATCTAAATCTAAATCTAAATCTAAACCTAAATCTAAAACTTAATCTAAATCTGAATCTAAATTCAAATCTAAATCTAAATCTAAATCTAAATCTAAATCTAAATCTAAATCTAAATCTAAATCTATATCTATATCTATATCAAAATCTAAATCTAAATCTAAATCTAAATCTAAATCTAAATCTAAATCTAAATCTAAATCTAAATCTAAATCTAAATCTAAATCTAAATCTATGTATATATCTATTTCTAAATCTATATCTTAATTTAAATCTAAATCTAAATTTAAATCTAAATCTAAATCTAAATCTAAATCTAAATCTAAATCTAATTCTAAATCTAAATCTAAATCTAAATCTAAATCTAAATCTAAATCTAAATCTAAATCTATATATAAATCTAAATCTAAATCTAAATTTAAATCTAAATCTAAATCTAAATCTAAATCTAAATCTAAATCGAAATCGAAATCGAAATCTTAATCTAAATCCAAATCTATTTCTAAGTCTAACGCTAATTCTAATTCGAATTCGAATTCATATTCAAATTAAATAGATGGACAGCTGTAGAAACTCAAACAAAGTGGCAATGCCAAAGTCAATAGTTTAACTGTGACCGATATTGTCGTCATACTTTATATTATGATTTCATCTAATCGTTAGTTCTTATTGTCAGTTCATCTCTATCTAGGTTAGCTTCTTTTAATCAGCACAACTTATTTCCGTAAATAACGTCAAGCTGTTTACACCGCCATAATGGAATATTTTCGTGATTCAAGGCTTACGTAGATCCCGTGAAACAATTTTTACTTTTGTCAGTTAATTAAAATTCGGATTTATAAGTTTAAAAAGAACGAAATTTAATTGGAGATACACGATGACAGTACTGGTTGGTGTGTTTTTCGACACACTTATGAAACGTTGACAAATGCCAGCTCACTCGGAATTACACCGCTTAGTATTAAACGATTTTACTATGAAGACGTTTTATCAGTACATTCTTAATGTTTTCAAAAACAACGAACAATTTTTTTCAATTTAATCAATTCAATGCTAACGATTATTATTTGCTCTATCTGTCTAACCATAAATTTCATAAATTCTCTTAAAACGATTACAATAAAGTTCTGCTACAATTTTATCCATGAACTATTTTCAAATTTTTTTCCACATTTAATTTCGTCCAGCAATAAAATTTCCGGGATTCAAAGGTCGCCCCAATGATAATAAATCTTTGATATTTGTCATAAAATGAAGAAAAAAAAAAAAAAGAAATATTTATTGATTAAGTTGAATGATACAAAAACAAAAGTATTCCTCAAGGAAAACAAACAAAAAAATTCCGACCTTTCTCATTTCGATTATTTTCGGAAAAACATTTCCCCTTCACAGCAATGTTTGTATAAACGTATATGTGCACAGATGAAGGTAGTCTGGCAGTTTATGTTGAGAAAAGAAATTTTGGTTGTTTTGCGTCAATGATGTTAATACAAGCTTATAGTGTTAATTCATCAAATTACACATAGACAACCTGTCTTAATACCGATAGTACCAGTTTATCATTGTCGAACGGTCTATTAACTTATGGCTAAGATATTACAATTTATTGGAAAGAAATATTTTAGAATTTTCTATGTGTATTGACATTTTTTTGGTAAATTTTATTTCGGTCAAATATTTAAAAATTGTTAAATTAAATTAATTTTTGACAATGAAAAAGAAGGAAACATTGGTAGAATTATACGTTTCAGTTGGATGCGCAAAATAAAATTAATTTGTACAAAAAAAACAAACTTTTATTTTGTTTTTCCTCTCAGTTTCCATTCATTTTCCGTTTGCTCATCTTTTACAAACTGTATATGGGTGTATGTAAGTGATGGAGATGATTTGATTAAGATATTATTCATAACCATTATGCATGAATAAACAATTTTGTATATATGTATACAAAAAAATTAGCTTACATTTTCTAATTTTATGAATTTTGATTTGTTTTGTTACAGGGGATGATAAATTTGAGCCCCAAAATTTTCATATTTAATCGTACACAAATTTTATGTAAACATAGTAAAGTATGAAGTATGACAAAATCTAAAATTATGTTTCGTGACTTGTGATGAACGCTCGAATAAATCTACATAAACACAAATCGGATTACGGATTATATAATGTGCGGTTAAGTTGAATCAATTCATAAAAATTTGTAACAGTTTTTGGTTTTTATTTTCATTCGTGCTTTTGGTAAATAAACAAAATAAGCGAGGCAGACGAATAATCGATATAAAGCTCCGACGAACTTGAATTTCTAATTTCGTGGTTTAACGTCTGAATTTTTTTTATAACATTTTATGGTGTGATTTTTGACATTCAGATTTTGATTAAAGAAAAACACACTGATCACCTACATTTAATTTTGCTGGATATTGGTTGCCAATCGAGAAGATCCAGTTTCAGTCTTATTGAAACAGTTTTCTGTGTATCTAATTATATGAGCTGAAATAAATCATTTTATTAAACCACAAAATTAGTCCACAAGAAAAAATAATTTGTTACAACTGATCCTTTTATACGAATTTGGGTACAAATGTATGTATATAAAGGATTATAAAATATTATGTTTATTGTTTTTTCTTAATGTGGATAATGGTCCTGTTTCACCTTTCTCTGCTCATAAAATAGTTCATAGGAAAAAAACATGTTATGTGGTTATAAAATTATACAAATTATCGTCGGATCCCATATTTGTTGTGTATCCCTATACTTATGTAGTACATACGAGTAATATAATAGATAAGCCAAAATCGTTACACAAAATTACTTCACATCAATCTCAGACATCAATTTGATTGATGTCTAAATCTTCGGTCGGCACTAAGCATGTACAGGGGAACCTTTAAGAGTTCATATATCTAAAATATTAGAATATCACATAACTTTGTTGATACCTTATATATCGCATTGAGAGATTTATGTAAAACGATAGGGATTATATTAGGATATACATTTTTATAGTTTTGAATAAAATATATACTGGGATGTGTTTTACACCATGTAAGAAATAAATTTTTTTATGTTCGTAATAATGCGGTGGATTAATTTTTTTTTTAGATGCTTCTTCTACAAAAATCCATTTCTTATCATTTTACACTCATCTAATTTAACGATTATTGTTAGTTATGAATATAATTTGTACATTTGTATGAGCAAACTATGTAGTATTACACAGAAAGATGAGGTGTTTGAACTGAATAACCATTTTACTTACTATTCGTATGTTTTTATTGTTTGATTAATCTTAATAGTGTAGCTTGGGGTTTATAACTTTATTTATCATATTGTCCATACCAAAACGAATTAATTTTATTTATTTTTAAAAAGCATCGTTTTTCCGATTTTCAACCGTAAAGGCAAAAAATCGAATCGCCATTAAATTATTCATTACCACTAAACATATGGGGTGAATAATACTTCAAATCACACATTTTTGGAAGTAGTCATGTTTTAATTTTATGATTTTTATCGTTTGATAACCCAGGCTTTTTAAGTTGCACCTAACAAAATGCATGACTCATATCATTATGTTTACTTTACTAATTGTTGTACCCAATGTTTTTTTCTTTGTTTAAATGGTTACTTTATGGGGTTGGTTGTAAAAAAAAAAGTTTTCAGAAAATTTAAAGAAAACATGATAAAAATTTGATTGAAGGAAGAAATGCAAGATGGTACCATTTTTGTAATTATTTAATAATCCGTATTCATTTGTCGTTAGAAGAGCCCAATTTCATAATTTTCATAATTTTAAATATTTGGGGTCCTCTGTCTTAAGAAACAAGGACTACAAAAAAATCATGTCATATACCCTAAATATTAAAACATGACTTTTGGTCAGACATAAAAAATTTGTGACTTCATCTATTTTTATAGGGCCAGCTTTAATGAAGGCGAGGCCTTTTAAATTTGATTTCCTACCAAAAAATAGTTTTTGCGCAAGAAATGTCATAGTATTAGTTTTAGTGAATAAAATTAAAGCTATTTAAGCATAATGAAGTTTTAATGAAATTTCTCTAGAATTGTTATATTGCGATAGTTTATTGATATATTTATAAATCATGATGAAGATTTTACTAAATTGAAACTCATTGCCTCAAATTATATAATTTTAGCATTAATGTCTAATTGCCTTAACTGGTTTCACCACTATTTATCGCCGAATATAGCGAGAATAGCGAATAATACTCTGAAGTTTGTGCTAGAATTACACTATTTACTCTAAAACTGCTTGTCCCATAGAAAAGTAAAAAAAAAAAAAATAATTCTTCGTTATTATTAGTAGTGGCTGAATGTAGGTAATGACTTACCTAAATTTTCAAGCATGCAATAAATTGAATTATTTTTTGTTTGAGAAATATTAACTTCAATTTGCGCACTTTGGACAAATATATTCTTGTTATATTTTAATTTTAAATCCTAATTTTCAGTAAAATGCTTCTATTGTAAAACGTCTGCTAAAACTGGATTTTCATGGACATTTCACGTAAGCAAGAAGGTGTAGCGACTCACTCATTTTTAAAATTCAAATACTCAAAATATATTCATCACTCGCTTATCGCCACAATATACCCATCATATATATTGGCGCACACACCACACAATTCATTCATTCAAAACACCCGTACATCAATTCAAGCAAACATTCACACACCACCAACATACACCAACACACCTACATTTTCCCATGAACGCACCTGTAAAATATTATGTTGACATCACTGCTTGTAAAACAAATGTCAAAAATCTCGCGCGTATTATGAAACAAAGAAAGACACATGGTTTTTGGTGCTCATTAAACACGGTTAGTTTTGGCTCGTAGCCATTTTTTCTTCCATGGTTTTCTTTTCGGTGATAATAAAATCAGTGATGATAAATATTAAATAATATTAATTATACTAAAATTGAAAGTAAATTAATTAAATTATAAAAACGGAGTCAATAAAATACAGACATTTAATTTATAAAATAAACAACAAATGAAAGTTTTAATTATTAATAAACATAAAACATCAATAAAGGTTTAGCCATTTACCATAAGTCACCTTAGATCCATATGATTACCTGGTTGACTCGTTTGGCTTCGGCCAGGAACCGCGAAAAATGTCTGAAATTCAGATTTTAGAATTTCATTAATGTCAAACCACGCGAACAACAATTTTAACCTATTAATCTGAATTTTTCGGTTAATCGATATGATATTATCCGACAAAAAGTTTATTTTGAATATGATGAATTAAATTTTGTGAAAAAATTAATTTCATGAAAGGATTCAAGCAAATTTTGAGCCTGGTGCACTTCAATTTCACGGCAAATTGTGTTGCCGTTGTATTTTGTAACAGTTTGTCACATCAATTACCCTTCCTATAGTAATCGTCTAGATTAAATAAGGAAAAATTATTAATCACACAAACTGCCGCAGCCTCCTCTTTGGCTTGATCCATGCAGCTTTTTCCAGCCGGCTAGCTTGCAGTGGCTGGGGGGAAAAAAAATATAATATGAGTACTCATCTTCGACGCGTTGTGGATCCAATACCCATAATTCTCGTTTTTCACAACGTAGAAATGATGCCAAATTTACGTAATCCCAAAATTGATGATATCACTTTTATAATTTGCTGATGATGCACAGCAGTATTATCCACTGGTAGCTTAAGTTTTTTTTATTATTAGTATGTATTCGTTTATGTTATATTTTTTTTCATTCATCACTTATTTGGTACATTTGTTTATAACTTAGTTTAATGAAATTTATTTTTTTATTGAATATTAACAGTTAACTTTAGCCACATATGATTTTACCACTAAGATCGTTTTCTATCCACTATTTTTATCCGGTAAAACTATATTAAGCCATTGTCTGAACTTTTCATAAGTTGCACATACCCACATACACACGATATTAGATATCATTCGTTTTCTGTTTTTTTTATTATTAATTTTAAGATTTGTCTATTTTTATTTTATAACTTTAAAACACTTTTTAAATATTGTTTATTGTTGAACTTGAGTAATCGCTCAATTCCTATTGCACTTTTCTTTTAATTCAATAAAAATTATTTTGCATTAATTTGCAACCATAGCCAAAATTTTCAAAAAAAAAACAATTTTTTTTCCATCTGACCACTTTGAATGTGCAAACTCTCATCCTCGTTCGGTTTTTTTTTTCAGTTAACCCATTAAAAATTTTTCATGATTCTTTTTTTTTTTGTAATTGTTATGCCCATTTCACAGGGATTTATTACCTATCAACTATATAATACATTATACAGTCGTTTCATAAAATGTACTATTAGCTAGATTAAAACCTATTAAATGTTCATATAATCTATTTGACATAATCAAACCTGTCACAAATCGTGAGGCAGACCCAACACCCCTGAGATAGTTTCAAGCCGGGCTCATTTTTGTAAAGTAAATCGATATTAACGATACCAATAACAAAAGGTTTCCCCCGTTTGTGAGTTATCCATATTGATAATTGAGTTAAAATAGTGGAAAATATTAGTAGATTTGTTTTTAAATTGAAAATGCGAAATGAGGAAACAAAAATTTACATGCGTATGTTCCCCCCCCCCCCTCGGTGGTAAGAAATATTAGCAATGTATCAGTGAAAAATTAGGCTGATGCTAATAATAGTAACGAAAAGTAAAATAAATACATAAACACTACTTTGGACGAAATTCCTCACAAAAACACTTTGGCCTGGTTCAAATTTTCGTTACTTGCTGCGCAGGTTGTAAGTTGAACAATTTCGTTGGTATGCATTTTACAGATGTGAAAGTACTATTTCTTGCGCAGTTGAGAGTCGACTATTTATATCCAAAACAGATGCTTGCCTATCGTTCAAAACATCCAGATTCCGCATTAATTTATAAGACGAGGCATGGTTAATCATGTGCTGACCGAAAGTCAGAAAATAGGGCGAAAATCCAGTTGAACTATTCACCGAATTTCTCAATGCCATACTAATTTCAAATAGATATCTATCCCAGTTCTTGTGATCATCGTTAACATAGGAATGGATAGCGGAAAGAATTGTCCGATTTACACGCTCCGACGCATTTGCTTGCGGAGAATAGACTGGTGTGAATTGGTGTAAAATGCCATAGTGGGACAATATCTCAGCCAGAAGATGCGTCCTGAATTGAGGACCATTATCTGTGGTTATTACCTCGGGAACACCAAAAACACTAAAAATACGAAACTTTAGAAATAGCACGACTTGATTTGCGGTAGCAGACTTCATTGGCTCAGCAAAAACAAATTTAGTGTACTGGCCTAGCACTATAAGCAAGTAAGTATTACCCTGCCTACTCCGTCGGTATGGTCCCAAAAAGTCCATAAAGAGCTTTTGAAATGGTCGATGTACTTCTGAAAATTTGCCCATTTCCGGTTGAGTCACGAAGTTAACTGCCTTAGACTGTTTGCATGTATCACAATTTTTGATGTAATTTCTTACATCCCGTGCCATCGCAGACCAATAAAATTGTCTCTGTAGTACTTCAAGAGTTTTTACCTCTCCTAAATGTGCGCCTGTCGGTGAGTTATGCGCCTGCTTCAAAAGTCTGGATGTTAAAGAATCCGGAATCACAAGTTTCCAGGCTGAGAGATCATTCATGGAACTGAAATCGGAATTTGGTAAAATATAAAGCTTCCCATCAACTACAGTAAAGTTTGATTTGACGTTTGGGTTGTCTCTCAGGGCATTAATTCTGCCAACGTAAGCATTATCCTGAAAGGCGTTTGAATTCAGATCCACATGTAGGGGGACACACTACCATCACCATCACGTGCATTCGGTTGTAAATAATTATCTACGGATGCTTGAACGGAAATTAATAACGCAATATTTTATTTTATTTATAAGTTGTTTATTGTTTCGTTTATTGATGGCTACTGACTCCCAAATTTTCGCTATTATTTTATGACTCAAATTACAACAACCGGAATTTTATGTTATTATGGTAGCTTAAGTACATTATTATTGATTAACCGATTTGCATTGCAAGTTTGTTATATTTTTGTTCACATACATATGTATAACTTCAAAATTGACAGGTTATAAACAATAAATAAATAAAGTGAACAAATTAGTGATTGACAAGTAAGTATACATTATAAATATATATTATAATTATGAATTAATTGAACAAGATACATTTTCTCAATTGTTTTTCATTTACTTAATTCTAGTTAACACGTCTGCAAACGCTAAATATTGCATACATTAATCTAATTTCTGTTACTTTTAGGCTGATGAACACTAGTGAGATAATGTGTCTTGAAAAGTACTAATTGTGTAATTTAACGTTTAAATAAAATTTTTAATTCATAAATATGATAAATCTGTTTTAAGTTTTTTTTTGTGTAGACATCATTCTTCTGAACAGGTTGTGAGAAAGCTTGGAGATCCATTCTGGACAAGGCATCTGGAACCACGTTTTGTGACACTTTTCTGTATTCAATTTTAAAGTTAAAGCCTTGAAGCTTAAGGCTCCACCTTGCTAGCCTACCAGAAAGATCTCGTTGGTCCATTAACCATTTTAAACTCGAATGGTCCGTGATGATGGTGAAAGTGTAATCCTCCACATATGGTCTGAATTTTTTTACGCTAAGGACAGCAGCTAAGCACTCGAGCTCGGTAACACTGTACTTACGCTGGGCAGAATTAAGTTTGAGACTGTAAAATGCAATGGGATGTCCCTCTCCTTTGTCAGACTTTTGAAATAAGACGCTGCCTATTTCAAAAGAACTCGCATCGCATTGAATAAAAAAGTCTCGCTTGAAATCGGGATTTCGAAGTACCGGGGCAGAAGTCAGCGCTGTTTTAAGTTGATTAAATGCCTCATTTGCTGATTCATTCCAATTGAATTTTTGATTCCTTTTAAGGAGATCGGTCAGTGGAGCGGTAATACCGGCATAGTTCAAGATAAATCGCTGGTACCACCCCGCCATCCCAAAAAATCGACGCAGCTATCTGACAGTTTTAGGAGCCGAATAGTCCGCAATGGCCTGCACCTTTTCGGGGTCCATGCGGATGACCCCGTTACCAATTACATGACCTAAGTACCGCGTCTCACTCAGAACGAACTTGCTTTTCTCTATGTTAATAGTGAGATTAGCTAGTTTCAATAATCTAGCGACTTCAGTTAATAAAGCAAAATGCTCTTCCAATTCAGCGGAGACTATTAATAAGTCATCTAAGTAGACAAATACTAGGCCATGCAACTGGTAAGGGATCAACTTATGCATCAACCTACACAATGACTGCGGAGCATTGCATAGGCCGAAGGGCATGACCGTGAAGTGATAGAGGGGTCTGCCTGGAACGGTGAACGCAGTTTTATCACGAGATGCTACGTCAAGAGGAATTTGCCAAAAGGCATCCTTTAAGTCGACTGACGAGATATATTTCGTGCGGTCAAGTCGACTTAGCAATCCCTCTATCAGTGGCAACGGATATGCGTCTTTAATCGTTACTTCATTAACCTTCCGGGCGTCGAGTTATACCCTCACCTTTCCGCTGCTCTTACGAACAACCGTGATTGGTGAGGACCATGAACTCTGATTTTCCTCTATCACTCCCAACTCCAACATGCGTAATTAACGTTTAAGGACCCGAACCATTTTTGACAGAGCAAGGAAATGTATTAATTATTTGTTGCAAGCGGTTTTCAAGATCAGGCGACAGCTGGTGTCGATTGTCAGGTGTCTTAGTAGGTTTTTCCATCTCAAGAGAACTGACGATGGCTGGAGCTAACCCAAAAAGGTTCCAGAAATCAATTCCAAGATATAGTGGTTGCGTTAAGCCTGGCGCAACGTGAAAACGGAGCCGTTTGGTTTTCCCATTGTAAGATATTGGAAGTATCGCGTGACCAATTCTTCTTTGCCTTTCACCACTGGCCATGTTTTAAAAGGAGGGTAAGTAATGGATTCGGATGCTGGTTTTCTCCAGTAATTTTTCAGAGCCAGCCCCAAGTACGCTAATGCTTGCGCCACTATCTAGCAATTCGGTGTATGGGGTATCTGTTATTACGACATCTGCGTAGGGCCGCTGATCATTAAGGTTAGATTGTACTATAGATTTACAAATTAATCTCTTGATTGAACGACGCAACGACCAATATTTTACATTACGATTAGGTGATTTTAATGTAGGGGTTGAGAAAATATGATATTTACAAGACAGGGATGGACAATATAATTATAATATGGCAACTCAGGTAACTTTTGAAACGAGAAGGAACTATCCTGCGGATCTCGACAGTTATTTGATTTAATAGACGACATATAGAATGAATTGTTAAAGTCTAGAGAAGCAGGAACTGTTTCCCCTCTTGAATGATTTATTGAATTCGTCTTAATAACTCCGGGCACGTATTCGAAGCCACGTCTTCTGTGAGTATCCGGGTATCCCTGGTATCGACTTGTTTTTGGGGAGGTTGAGTTCCAGGCTTCCTCATCTCCCAACGCCTGTTTCCCTGATTTTGCTTATTACAAAGGTGGCAATTTGACCTGATAACATTGGGAGCACCACAACCGAAGCACTGTCTTGGATTATTAAGATTCCTCGAAATATATGAATATGACTAAAGGCAGCTTGATTTCCTTGGCTAGAATAGTTATACCTTGATAACCCGTGATCGTCATGCCACAAATTTCATCACGATATTCAGGTTCTAAGTTACACGGAGAATGACTGATCGGAACGAATTGATTATGGTTCATGCGAACCTCCAAACCGTTTTGTTGCTGCGATGATTCATAGATCACGTCTTTATAGTTTTTAGAATCAATACCCGCCGAATCTCTAATTTGACCAGTAGGATATTCGTAGGCAGTTTTATCATCGACAAACTCATTAACTTGTCGAAGCGTTACGTGTTTTTCCGATTTGTCAGAACTCAACCGTTTCCAAGTGTCTTCAATTTCGATACATTGACGCACGAGTTCCGATATCGAAGAAATTTGTCGACCGGCAATTTTGTATTGTAGAGCGCTATGCATATTTCTTTTTAATATGAAGAAGAGGTCTGAATCAGGGAGGGGTGAAATTAAAGCCAGAGTTGCATCTATTACTCTTGAATGAAAATCAATAAAACTCTCGTTAGATTTTTGTCGCATAGCAGCAATTGATTGTTTAATTTCACCATCAGATTTTCGATCTTTAAAACGTTCTAACATCGCTTGCTGCAATTCCTCCCAATCAATCCTTTGGTTGCATTCAAGAAACGACCAGTACCATTGAAACGCACTTTTTCTCAATAATAGATATAATCCATCAACTAGCTGTCCAGGAGAGATATTATTTGCACTTGCTAAGCGGTTGACTCGATACAAAAACCTCTGAACCGAAATTTCTCCGTTGGGCGAGCTGTCATATTCCACATTCTTCTATTTGTCGATTCCAACACTGTGGGAATGAATTTGACTGCAATTGATCGTATTAAAGTTATCCTTATGGTCGTTTGTAGCAGTACCTAAAGGCTCTTCTTGCCTTTTGGACTTAAGAGAACTAGACTCAATATTTCTCAAATCGCTCATTTTCAAGTCCCTAAACGTCTGCTCAACTCCCTGCACATTTACCGTTCCACCATTGTTGAAATTTTTTTATTGGTTTTAGGCTCGATTTATTTATTTTTTATTGTTTCGCTTGAGCTTCCGGACTCAATTCAAGTCCATTTTCTAAACCATTTCACAAATGGAATTTTCTTTTTATATACAAAAACGAAAGCAAACAAACTATAAAATTTTTTTTCGTAGAAACCGTAAGTCCTATATTTAGACTGAAATTTATCGTTAAAGTCTTTGACAAAAACTTGTAGTAAACTTTACGAACAAAAATTTTTTACAAAACATAACTGAATATTAAACCAGGTATTACCAATAATACTTAAAAGTGTTGCATTCATATTAGATGCTGGTCTACCAACAATTTTGAAATTATAATTTTTTAATAGATATTTAATTTTCTCAAAAAGATTTTTTATATCAATTGGATCGACAAATAATTTTGGTTTGAGTTTTCGACTCTACCTTCAGAATTTCTATGAAAATTTATTTGCTTCCTTTACTACTTTATCGCGATAATGATCTTTAGCCAAAGTGTTTTTAATAAAATCAAATTTTTAATTTGGAACTTTGTATCCGAAAGTTTTAATATTTTTTATGTAAGAATTTTGATTGTGTTAATTTTGTAAGAAAATGGAAGAAGAATGAAAATTTAAATACCTTCCAGACCACGTATCTTTTTGAAACCAATCTACCGAAATTTGCCCATTAGGTTCATCTATCAAAAGAGTATCCAAAAATGAAATTTTGTTGCCAGATTTTTTTCGATTATGAATTGAACGATAGTAAAATAACGGTTGAAAATCTAGTAAATTTAACGCCAAATTTTCCAAATTTTCCATCAATAGATTTGCTATTATGGGAGTAATAGGAGAACGCATTGGTGAGCCAAAAATTTGTTTATAAATTTTTTTATTGAAAGAAAATTCCGAATTATTTAACACGATATCTAAAGCTGTTAAAAATTAAACTTTCATCAATTTTGTTTTAGAATTTTATTTTATACTCCTCCAATTGTTGCTTATGATCTTTGTAATTCGTTTACAATCTACATTAGTAAATAATGAGGATACATCTACCGACAATAAGAGGACATTTTGAGGGATAGTAATATTAATAATTTTTTGTTTCAAATCTTCTGAATTAATTATACCTAAACGAACTGGTTTTTCCTTTACTATTTTTCAAAATCTTTCCAAGAAATGCTGATAATTCTAAGGGAAGGATTGGTGGAAAGATGTAAGGATGGAAAGATGCAAGCAATGATAATTCATTGAAAAATCCAATAGGAATAAAATTTGGCCAAAGGATGTCTGATTACTCAGTCCAAAACAATCTTTAATCGGTTTAATGATTTTAACCAATACGTTTCCCACAATTATTGGCTATAATGAGATGAAAGACGAAAACATAAGTAACGTGTATAATAAAATATATTTATAGATTTTAAATCTAGAAAATAAAATATTTTTTCGAGATATTTCTGGTAGTAGTAGTAGTACATACATATAAGTAATGATAACTATTTGTTTTATAAATATTTTATTTTAACCCCAAAACCCAAATGCTATGGTACATTTTTAATTTAATAAATAAATAGTTAACCATTTAATTTTTATTCATTTTTACCTTCATATGTACAAATAACTTTTTATTTACTTTTGAATAGTTTGAATTGTAGCATAAACATAAATATTTATTTAAATTTAAACTTTTAAATTACTTCCGAATATCCATTTTTTTTTATATACTATAAATCGAGTAAGTTCTTATTACAAATATTTGTTTTATTGATTTACGAGTAAACTGTAAAATACCAAAATGTCAATGTGAGAGATTCACCTATTCTGCCCAATTTTGTATTCTTAACTTTTGATACTATACTTAGTTTAATGGACATGTTTCTGTTTTATGGCAATAATCATAAAAAAATTATAATTTTTCCATATATATTTAACAGTAAAAGAAAATTTCAAAGAAAATTATACCCACACACGAACTGTCATAGATAACACATGTAAACAACATAAACAAGAATATACGAGTAAATCG
Source organism: Tipula vernalis (assembly GCA_958295665.1). NCBI lineage: Eukaryota > Metazoa > Arthropoda > Insecta > Diptera > Tipulidae > Tipula > Tipula vernalis. The sequence goes on along the minus strand of OY282558.1, from coordinate 100,135,203 downwards.
GTTTATGAAGTATTCTGTACGTTCTTTGTTTTATTTTCTAGGAACTTCCTAACCATTTTAACACACTAACCGCTAAAGTATATCGTTAGAGTCATGTTCCTGTTAACATCAATTTCTGCTGTATATCTTAAATATATGAAGTGTGTTAGCTTTATGTGAAGCTTTATTATTGTTTTAAACTTTTTATGATCTACACACACACATGTGGTTTATCATGATGTTGTTGTGTCTGTTTATGAGAAAATAATTTGACTTTAAATATTTAAGCGAAAAAATTAAAATTGTATTAAGCCAAATAACGTCAATATTTAAAGAAATGGTTGTCTAAAAATTGTTTAAGTGTCAAACATTTATTGTCAAATTTATAAATATGCTGGCTTTTATACATTTTTGACCTACATAAGTTTAATTACAGGAGAATGTAAAAATTCTATAAAATCAATTTAATATAATTATATATTTTCAGATATTTTCTGAACAAAACCACAATAGTTTTCTACTAATAAAATCCAATTTCATGTTATCATGGACACAGATACAATTTTCGGAAACCGTCAATAAATCGCAGCAACAGTGGAAAACCATAAAATATAGAAAATATTTTTCAGATGCTTAACGAATAAATTAGAAATGAAAACAATTTTTGGAATTTTCGGTGTGTAAAATAAATCGAAATTATTTTATTCCAGTTACCTAAATTATATCACAATAACATTATAAACCTCTCCAGAGGGAATAAATAAATCCCTAATATTTTATTTTGGTAGACGATTTTTATGACGACTACTTGTGTCCTCGTTATCGTCCAACTTTATTAAGTAGGATTTAAAACAAAAAAAAAAAACAAAAAAATCTGAAAAAGTAAGCAACATCTCGTAATGCTGCGAGAACGCTCAAAATAAAATATTATTCAACATAATTCTTTTTTGTCGTATATCTTTATAGCTAGAGCTATATATACGACGAGTATTTTTCTATATTCGAGTGGCGCAAAGTTGACATAAATCTCTGTGTTTGATACCCATCTCGAAGCAATAAAACAATGATAACACAATTTTTTTTTTTTTTTTTTTTTTTTTCGTTCCTATTATCCACTATTAAATAATGATGATACATAAAAGTTATCTTGTGTGCTCTATTACTTTATTATTGATCTAACGAAAATTTTCTTTCGTTCAAAGATATGTGTTTGTACTTAATTTATTTACAATATTACTGGAATGTTGAAAATATCGAAAAGATTTCATTTTAGTTGAAGACGAGAGTTTTGATTTTTATGTGGAGAAAGGTTATCAGTAAGGTTGCAGAGCTTAAATTTTTTTTTTTTTTTAGTAAATCGTGTATTGTGTCATAAAATTGGATTGGTATTTATACAATAATTTCTTTATATGGGGTGTTTTTTTCAAGTAAATGTTCCTTTAAAAGTGGATGAAAAGAATGTCATTTAAATGTAAACTGCTAAAAGCTTTAAATTTCTAAACGACCTATGGTTGGCTGAGGAATCTTTTGTTGCAGAAATACAATAAAATCGTTAGAAGTAGTTTGTATGAAGCCTGCAATTTATTTATTTGGAAAGAGATTGAAGATTTAATGATTTGTTTTGTGATAAACCACCATCTACAGTTAACAATTATAGTTTTATTATTACAAATTATTGTAAAACACATTTTTTTAAATATTTGTACTTATTAGGCATATTTTTATTAGAAAAGGCGTGGCAAATAATCCGTCCTGCATCGCTGCCACCTTCAATGTAATGTGTTCATAGTATTTTGTTGTAGATAAGTAAGGAAATCCGATCTCAAACAATTACTATTTTTAGTGCCTTAACTGCTAATGGCAGGCCAAGTTTAATGACGCGAAAGGCGCGTTTGGTCATCTTCCATTACATTAGGACTTCTTTTATAACCAGCTTTAGTGATATCATCCTCATCAACATTTTGTCACAATGATAGTTTATTTGCATGCAATGAAAAAATGCCGCAGAATTTTGTTAATGTAGAGAAATAAAAATTTATAACCCAATTTATTATTTTTACTCTTCTAATTTTCAATTTTGTGTTTTTAGTTTTCAATTTTTCTTTGAATTAATTTTTATGTTAGTTTATAAATTATACATTTTTAGTTTTCAAAATAGTTTTCGTTTTATTTTTAAGTTTAAATTTATAAATTAATTTTTTTTTTTTTTTAAATTTTAATTTTGTTGTATTAGTTTTTGATTTATAGGAGCAATTTTAGATTTTTATATTTGAATTTTTAATTTTATTTTTATTTTAAATGTTTAATTTTCAATAAACCGTTTTTAATATATTTAAATTAAAATTTAATTTTTAGTTTTAATTATTAAAGTTTTTAGTTTAAAATTTTAAAATTTTAGTTTTTAATTTATCGGTTTCAACTTTTAATTTTTGATTTTAATTTGTAATTGTTCTGTTTGATTCAATTTTAAAATGTTAAATTTTAATTTTTGGTTTTTATATTTTAATTTTTAATTTAATTTTTCTTTAGAATTTTTATTTGTTTTTTCGTTTTCAATTGGACAGTCTCAAATTTTACTTTCTGGTGTATCATTTCCAGTTTAATTTTTAAATTTTTTTTTTAAAAGGAAATTTTTAATTTTATTTTTTTAAATTTTAAATATTTAATTTAAATTTTAAATTTTAAGTTGATTTCTACTTTTTAATTTGTAATTTGTAATGTGGTCTTATTTAATTTTTTATTTATATTAATAATTTCTAAATTTTATTTTGTAAGGTTAATTTTTAGTTTTCAAATTTTTAATTCTAATTGTTGTTAATTTTTACTTTTCAGTTTAAAATTTTAAATTTAAATTTTTAATTTTTTACTTTTATGTTTTAATTTTTAGTTGTTAATTTTTTCTTTTTAATTCTAAGGTGTTAAGTTGATTTCTACTTTTTAATTTTTGGTTTTTAATTTGTAATTTGTATGGTGGTCTTATTTAACTTTTTATTTATATTAATAATTTCTAAATTTTATTTTGTAAGTTAAATTTTTAGTTTTTAAATTTTTAATTTTAATTGTTGTTAATTTTTACTTTTCAGTTTAAATTTTAAAAATTAATTTTTAATTTTTTACTTTTATATTTTAATTTTTAGTTGTTAATTTTTTCTTTTTAATTCTTAGGTGTTTAGTTGATTTCTACTTTTTAATTTTTGGTTTTAAATTTGTAATTTGTATGGTGGTCTTATTTATTTTTTTATTTATATTAATAATTTCTAAATTTTATTTTGTATTTTAAATTTTTAATTTTAATTGTTGTTAATTTTTACTTTTAAGTTTAAAATTTTAAATATTAATTTTTAATGTTTTACTTTTATATTTTAATTTTTAGTTTTTAATTTTTTCTTTTTAATTCTAAGGTGGTGTATAATATGCCCCTTTTAATTTCAATTTTAAACTTTTTATTATTTAATTTTTAGTTTTTAGGATATTGTTATATTATTTAAATGTTAAATTTATTATTTTTAATTTTATTTGTAGAATTAATTTTTAAATCTCCTAGTTCTGTTATATTATTTTAATTTATAATTATTAAATTTATTTTTATTAAAATTTCTTAAAACGTAATTTTAATTAAAAGGAGTTCTTGTCAAGTTTTAGATTTTAATTTTAAATTTTTAATTAGTAGATTTAAAGACCTCTGTGAAGCTGGTCCGACATTTTATCCCGAAAAATACGATATTTTTCCTATTGTAACACTAGTTGTTTTGCGATATATTTAATAATACTATAACATTAAATTATTTAATTTTAATCAGATTAAAATTTTTAAACAAGTATACAAAAAATAATTATAATTACATATTATGCAAAATTTTGTTTACAGTTATTCAAAAAAAATTTATCTGGAGTTTGGAGTTAGATTCGTCTGAATATTTTAACTGTGCTAAAAACAAATAAATTGTATCTGGAATTTTTGAGATATAGTCGTCTAAATATTTTAACACAAGTATTTTTGTATTAATTTGACAACCAGTTAGTTTGCTTAAATCTTTGTTATATATACTTGGGTATTTAAAAGAATCTAACGTGTTATTTTGGGGGTCGTATATATCTTGCTATACGCTAGGTTTAACAATAAAAGCATCGGACATTTTGATAAATTTCTATGGTCGTTGCAAATTCAAAACAGATTTTTTGTTACAACTGCTCAAGGTTTTGATGGTTTGCTTGGTTTTAATTTAATTCGGGTTCAAAAAATAAGTTTTTCGTTTTTTCATTGATTGCAAAATGTATTTCGCTTCTAAAGACATAATTTATTATATTACGAATTTTATCGTTGCATTGAAATAATAATTTGCTAAATATGTGAGTGAAAAGAGATTTTAATAATGGTTTAAGTGAAAATTTAATTTCCATAGGATCGTTTTCACTATCCACACTCACAATACTTTAACTAAGGAGGTATACATAAAAATGAAATAAGCAAAAATTTCCTTTAAATACTTTGTCACACATTTTTTATTTTACATGTTCTGTTTTATTTTGTTTTATTTCTAATCAAACGGAGTAATTTGATCTACTCTTTAATTGTAGGCTGGAATGAGGCCGCGAGGAATATTTTTGTCCTCTCATGTCCTCGAAACTAGCTTGTAATGCAGGTAAGTGTTTAGTAAATTAATTTTGTATGCTACAAAAAATGGACGGTAAACATCGATGTAATTACTTGCATAAAGCGGAAAAAACATTACAAGAAATTTAATTCATGTCGGACGAAAACGGATGGAGAAATATAAAAATTTAAAATTTTTCAAAAGGCTCGCTAATTTTCTAACTCTAACTTACAATTAAATTCATGTCCGAATAAAGTGAGGAAGGGTCCAGCATAGATCGTTAGCGCTCCATGCGTAATTATACAAAATTTGCAAATTTTTCTTATGTTGCTTGTTAATGATTAAGTCGCACTGAATATAGCCGAAATCTCAACGGACCTGGCCTTATACGAGAACTGCTGGTGAATCGCTGCTGTTGAAATATTCAGACGACGATATCTCGTCTAAGTGTTCGTGAATCACTTGTGTTAGAATATCCAGACGACTATATTTCAAAAATTCCAAATACAAGTTTTGCAAGTCGGTTAGAATATAGCCGGGACCTCCATGAATCTGGCCATATATGAGAAGTATTCGTGAATCGCTTGAGTTGAAATACCTATTTATACAACTTTATTGGGCTCGTGACAGTAAATTCTGTTGCTATAGTTACATTTTTTTGGGCTTAGAGTTAAAACCGTATAGGTGGTACATTAGTGTTATGTCATCATGTTTTTTCGGGATTGGTTTCAGGCTAGGTTCACATACATAGGTTTAATTTTTTTTATTTTAAATTTTAGTAAACTTTTACTTTCTAATTTTTAAGTTTTAATTTATATTTATTAATTTAAATTATTTTAAGTTTTAATTTTACATTTTTTATTTTAATTTCTGATTGTTCTGTACTAACTTTTGATTTTAAAGTTTTAAATTTTTATTTTTATATTTTAATTTTAATTTAATTTTTCTTTTAGTTTTTATTTTTAATTATTTTATTTTGTGTTCTCTTCCTGCATGTAAAAATATGTGTAAGATCAAATAACTACGTTTTAAGGATTCCACATCAACGAAAGTAGTGTCATTTGATCTAATTAATTTATATAATTTTCCTTATTTATTTTTGAAAAATATCTTGGAATCTAAGCGGTTGTTTTAGGCTCATTTCACATTTTTATTCTCTTATTGCATGTAAAAACCTGTTTAGGTTATGTTTTAAGGACTATATATCAACGAATTGAGCATCATTTGATGAAATAAATGTATAAAGTTATCTTTACAGGGTGGCTGAGACCAAATGTTACTAACTTCACTCTGCTGTCATTTGTGTAGTTGTCATTTTCGCGCATTAATTTTTTGACAGATTGAAGTTTGGTTAGTTGTTTATATGTGGTCAATAAATAATTGTTCTAAATTAATATCTTAATAAAAAAATCGTAATGGAATTCAAACGTAATAGTGTAATTGCACTGTATTTGGGTGGAAATTCACAAACAGCAATAGTTCGTCAGCTCCAGCATTTGAATGTGAATAAAATGTTTGTGTATCGAACCATAACTCGATACAACGAAACTGGTAGCATCGCTAAACGCAACAGAGGCGGTCCTAAAAAGACAGCAACATCAAAAGAAATGATACGAAAGGTGAAGAAACGAATCCAACGAAATCCTCGTCAAAGTGCCAATCAATTAGCCGCACGTCTACATGTTTCACGATACAGCATTCAAACCATATTGAAAAATGAACTACACTTGAAGCCCTACAAGATACAAAAAGTTCAAGATCTTACGGAGGCACAAAAAAAAGTTAGGCTTGAAAGAACACGAGCATTGAAGGCCTTGGCCGAACGTGATGAGATTCCAAAAATTGTCTTTTCTGATGCGAAAATTTTCACCATTCAACAGCATGTGAATAAACAAAATGATCGTGTTTGGTTAGAGGACAAGTCCAACGATAATTTGGACACAAGAGTTGCCATGCGCAAGCAATCACCAGCTTATGTTATGGTTTGGGCTGCAGTTACTGCAGATGGACGCACTCCTCTGGTTTTCATCGAACATGGAGTCAAGGTAAACCAAGAGATGTACCGCCAAAAGATCCTAAACGATGCTTTGCTACCTTGGGCACGTAAACACTTTGGTACGAACCGTTGGACATTCCAACAGGACTCGGCACCGTCACACAAAGCTCGAGCGACACAGCAATTTTTACAAAATTGCGTTCCGCGGCTGATTTCGTCGAAAGAATGGCCACCATATTCACCAGACTTGAATCCCATGGATTTCTCCATATGGTCCATTTTGGAGAGTAAGGTGTCCACTAAAAAATACGAAAGTGTTGATGCATTGAAGTCAGCTCTTGTTCGAGAATGGAATAAAATTCCGCAAGCCCACGTTCGGTCAGCATGCAATGCTTTCTATGGAAGACTGAATCAAATAATCAAAGCCAAAGGAGGTCATATCGAGCAGTAACATGTTTTTCATAAAATGTAATATGTTTTCAACATATTCCACGAAATTTCAATAAAAAATAATCAAAATTAAAAAAATTACAGCGTTTTCATTTGGTAACACTTGGTCTCAGCCACCCTGTAATATATTTTGGATTATATCTAGAAATTCTATGGGGTTGTTTTGGCTCAATTTTGTATTTTGTGTTCTCTTCCTGCATGTAAAAATATGTGTAAGATCAAATAACTACGTTTTAAGGATTCCATATCAACGGAAGTAGTGTCATTTGATCCAATTAATTTATATAATTGTCCTTATTTATTTTTGAAAAATATCTAGGAATCTAAGCGGTGGTTTTAGGCTAATTTCGCATTTTAATCCACTTTCTGCATTTAAAAACGTGTTTACATTACTTTTTAAGGACTATATACCAACGAATAGAGCATCATTTGATGAAATAAATGTATAAAGTTACCTTTAATTGATTTTGGATTATATCTAGAAATTCTATGGGGTTGTTTTGGCCCAATTTCGTATTTTGTGTTCTCTTCCTGTATGTAAAAATATGTGTAAGATCAAATTACTACGTTTTAAGGATTCCACATCAACGAAAGTAGTGTCATTTGATCCAATTAATTTATATAATTGTCCTTATTTATTTTTGAAAAATATCTTGGAATCTAAGCGGTTGTTTTAGGCTAATTTCACATTTTTATTCTCTTATTGCATGTAAAAACCTGTTTAGGTTATGTTTTAAGGACTATATACCAACGAATTGAGCATCATTTGATGAAATAAATGTATAAAGTTACTTTTAATATATTTTGGATTATATCTAGAAATTCTATGGGGTTGTTTTGGCTCAATTTCATATTTTGTGTTCTCTTCCTGCATGTAAAAATATGTGTAAGATCAAATAACTACGTTTTAAGGATTCCACATCGACGAAAGTAGTGTCATTTGATCCAATTAATTTATATAATTGTCCTTATTTATTTTTGAAAAATATCTAGGAATCTAAGCGGTTGTTTTAGGCTAATTTCACATTTTTATTCTCTTATTGCATGTAAAAACCTGTTTAGGTTATGTTTTAAGGACTATATACCAACGAATTGAGCATTATTTGATGAAATAAATGTATAAAGTTACTTTTAATAGATTTTGGATTATATCTAGAAATTCTATGGGGTTGTTTTGGCTCAATTTCGTATTTTGTGTTCTCTTCCTGCATGTAAAAATATGTGTAAGATCAAATAACTACGTTTTAAGGATTCCACATCGACGAAAGTAGTGTCATTTAATCCAATTAATTTATATAATTGTCCTTATTTATTTTTGAAAAATATCTAGGAATCTAAGCGGTGGTTTTAGGCTAATTTCACATTTTTATTCTCTTATTGCATGTAAAAACCTGTTTACGTTATGTTTTAAGGACTATATATCAACGAATTGAGCATCATTTGATGAAATAAATGTATAAAGTTACCTTTAATATATTTTGGATTATATCTAGAAATTCTATGGGGTTGTTTTGGCTCAATTTCGTATTTTGTGTTCTCTTCCTGCATGTAAAAATATGTGTAAGATCAAATAACTACGTTTTGGGGATTCCACATCAACGAAAGTAGTGTCATTTGATCCAATTAATTTATATAATTGTCCCTATTTATTTTTGAAAAATATCTTTGAATCTAAGCGGTGGTTTTAGGCTAATTTCACATTTTTATGTTTTTTTTGCATGTAAAAATTTGTTTACGTTATGTTTTAAGGACTATAATTTGTAAGTTTTAAGTTTTAACTTTTAAGATATTACTTAATATAACTTTTAAGTTTTTGTTTAATTTTCTAATTTTGATTTTTTGAAACTATTAATTTTTATTATTATTTTTTGAATATTCAATCTTTTAAATTTTTTTTGATTTACATTTTTATTACTTGAAATTATTTTGTTAAATTAAAATTTTAGGTTAGTTCTGTGTTTCTTTTGAATTTTGAATTTTGAAATTTTAATTACTAATTGTAAATTTTAATATTGTTAATTTTATTTTATAGTTTTATAGTGACATAATCCGCTTTATGATTTGAATCTAAAATTTTTTAAAATTATTGTAGGAGTAAATTTAAAATTGTTTGCTTTAATTTTTATCAAGTTTTAATTTATAATTTTTAATTTTAATGTCGTTTAATGTTTATTTTTAATTTTCAATTTTTAATAATTAATGTTTAATTTATGGGAGTATATTTTAATTTTAATACTAAAATTTTTATTTTTAAATTTTAATTTTTAATTTTTATATTTTAGTAGTGTAATAATTTTTAATTTGAGTTCTATCATTTTAATTTATAATTGTAGTTTTAATTTCAAAATTTAAATTTTTGCCTTTTTTATGTTAATTTTTAGTAAAATTTTTCTTTTAATTTTAATCTAAAATGTATAAATTTTTATTTATTGTAAGTCTTAATTTTTATTGTTAAATTTTCTTCTATTATTTTATTTTTTATTTAGTAATTTGTATTATTTAATTTTTCCTATTTAATTTCCAATTTTTAATATTTAATTTTATTTTCCAATTTTTTAATATTTAATGTTAAATTTATAGAGTAATTTTTAATTTTTATTTCAAAAGTTTTATTTTAAATATATATTTTTTATTTTTTTTAAGTTAAACTTTTTTAAATCCTAATTTGTGAGTTTTAAGTTTAAATTTTGAATGTTTAATTTCAATTTAGAATAATTTTAATTTTTAAGTTTTGAATTTTGATTTTGAATTTTTAATTTTTGTTTTATTTTGTAATTGGTATTTGTAATTTTTAGTAATATTTTTGATTTATTTTTCAATGCTTAGTTTTTAATTACTAATTTTTCAAAACGGTATTAGTAAATAAATAGTTTAAATTATTTGCCAATTCTTGTTGCACAGTTGTACACACTGGCATATAATGCTTGGTTTAACCATTGGGGCCATTGTAACTTAAAAGTTTATTTTACTTAATGCCTTAATGAGTTCTGATTGTGACTTAGGATTACAATTGCAGATTCCTCCTTCTAAAATCTATTTTAATTAAATATATATTTTATTTGTCAAGAATAACAATTCCAAATTTAAATATTCCCTTTTAAACGGAAACTCTTAGCCAATATCAAATATGAATTATAACGTTTATTTAAAATTTAATTATACTCAAGTTACTTGTTGGTGTCGCTCAAACCAGAAAGATAAATTAATTAAAATTAACATAAAATTCCTCAACATACATTTCTTATAAACAATTTTTATAAGCCACCCAAAAATACTTAAAAGTTACAAATATTCTACTCCTTCTAAAAAAAAATCCCAATTTTGCGACGACATATTATTATTACTGGGTACTCAAATTATTTCATTTTATAAAAAGCTTATTTGATTGTTTTACGTATTAAAATATTTAATACGTATTTATTTTATTTTATAACACAACACGAATAATTTTAATAAAAAATTACATCTAATTATTTTGGTTATCAAAAAAATATAAATAAAATAAAAAACTCATTAAAATATGTACATATTTATTTGTAATTAACTGTGGGAATTGTACATATATTTCACGTGTTTTCAAGGTACATTTTTTTTAAATAATTTAGACTACTTAATAGTTATCATCGTGAACGATAATTTTAATGTTTACATTTTGTGTTAGATGAGCTCTTATCCTAACCCAAATTCCTATACATTAATTAGGAATATTTATTTGAATAATCAGATGTAGTTAAAACAACGCAGGTCATGTTGCTGTAAAAAAGTATTCTCCTACCATTATATTATATGAAATATCATTTTTCTTCCAAATTTTGATTGATAGAAGGACGATGACGACTAACCGGTACTATATGAAATTGTTAACATTTTTTTTTTGCTTACAAGTATTGTTTTTACTCGATTCAACATTTAATAAAACAATTACAACAATTTTTTTTTTCAAGAAACATTGGCTTTCTCGGTAAGTTAAATGGGTTAAACATAGATAAATAAAATTCGGTGCCAAAATCTTTGTTAAAATGGGCACAAATCATCATAAAGTAACCGATATGAATAAAATCACATTTAATTTATGATAGTTCGTTAATTTATTTTCCCAAAGAATTTGTCGTTGGGTAATAAAATAAAATTTTTGAACACCGAGGAGCCATCAAAATTATATTTCTTGTTATATTGCTGAATTTAATTTAGAACAATATAAGTTTGTTGAATTGAAATTTTTATTTTTATTGCTCTAAATTTTATGGCTTTTTCCACAAGTGGGATTTCGGAATGATGGTAACTGTGGATATCGAATTATTTTTCATGTGTGAATCTTTTTTACTAAACAGTGTTTGCAATATCGTACAATTTTTGCAATGTTTGTATCGTTTGCTTGTATGCGTTTGTTTGTGCTTACCATTCCAAATCCTGTTTTATTATGAATTGGAAATTCTGATAATGTAAAGTTTCTATTTATATCAATATAATTCAAATTCCGTTTTGAAGTATGTCGTTTTGAACCATTCACCTTCAAACTTTACTAATGGTTTTAATTAAAATTTGTAGAATTTCCAATAGGGTAGGTATGAAGTCTTTAATGTTGTAACCTTGTAAGAAACGCCGCATCGTGCAATGTCAAATTTTGATTTTTAGTGCTATTGCTAAAGCTTTATATATTCTTTTTAGTTTGGAGTAAAGAAAATGATGTTCCATGTTTTATACGAAAAATTTGGATTTTCCTCATTCCTGATTCCTTTATAAAAGCTCTTTTACATGTTTATAAAATTTTCGATGCTTTGATATTTTTCATTAATCTAAAAAAAAAAACTAAATGAATGTCGGTTTAATTAAATAAAAATAAAACTTTATCCAAAAAAGCGTAAGATAAAGTTTTGTTTTAGGTTTACAATATAACAAGAAAAGTTCTGGAAAATATTTATTTACGTACATATGAAGAAAATGTAAAATCGAGCTTTTGATTTAGACATAAAACAAGCAGAAACTCAACAAATCAAAAAAAAACTGAAATCAATAGAACAACAAAACAATGGGCCTTTGATAAAATTGAATAGTACTTGATCTTTTTGTACATCGAATTGTTCACGCAAAAAAAGTGTAATTTAAAACTTTTTTTGGAATTTTTCGTTTTATTCGTTCCGTCTGTTCCACTGACAACGAAATTTATAGTTTTTATACGTATTGTGAGTCTATATAATATGTCAAACATTGCGTGAAAGTGGAAAGGCTTTGTATTCAGCAAACAAACAAACAAACAAAAAACACGTTAGTGAGAGGGATGGAAGCGAAAAAGTTATTCTATAAAATAAAAATAAAATTCGGGACAATAAATTTTACAGCGCTTATTTGTATTTTGTGCAAAATTTTACGATAAAGCAAAACAATTTGTTTGGAAGGTATTTTTACAATTTAAATAATCGTTGACATCAGCTGTCAAAGAATTTAATTTTGAAATGAAATTAACAAAAATTAATTTCTTTCATCTCGACAAATTCCGATGAAGCAGTTTTTAATTTTTTTTTTTTGCCAGGTATATATGGACACCTCATTTGTGTTAATTATACATAAGCTCTTAAATATTATTTTAGGGACACACAATTCTATAATGAAACAAATAGAGCAACAAAAAAAAAATAAAAAAAAACCACCGGAAAAATTTAGTCACGCCAAATAAATACAAACATTCTTATTAATTCCGATGTCATGCTGTTAATTTCCGCACCATTTATGGCACAATAAGCTTTAATTGATTTGTGAAAAAAAAAAAAAAATCGGAAATAATGGCAAATATGAAATCAGAACAAATATTTTGGTTATGCGACATTTCGACTTTCAAACCGTTGTTTTAATTTATGTTCAATTTTATTATTCGCAATCGTATCTGCGAAAATAATTAAATTCGTTGATGTAAAAAAATATTATGTAAATTGATTTGTAATTAAAATTATTTTAACTTAATTTTGAATGCGCAATAAAAAATATTTTTATGTTGAAATAAAAATTTAATTTTATGTAATTGTTTTTTATTATTTAAATAAAAAAAAAATAAATTTGACTCACCAAACATAAATATTTTCTCACAGCAAATCACAAATTAAAAAAACAAAAAAAAACCAACATAAAACAAAATTTGCGAAATTTTAAAACTAGATTTTTTAATTATTATTGAAGTTTATGCTCTCATTTGGGTTAATTTTAAAGTTTCCTTTGTATAATAAGAGTTTTAGTTTTTTGAATCTCGAACATGAAATTAAAATCAGGAATGGGATAACACTCAAGGGTTTTTTGAAAATTATACTATATTTTGTTTATTTGAATTAATAAGGATGTATTTGGCACGATTTAAAATTATGTTTCACAAACACCTCTGCTAGTTTAGAGAAATTTAAATATAATACGTGATCTTTATAATTTGAACCAATGGGATTTATGTATCGATTGCGTTTTTTTTTTTAAAAATATAACAGCAAAAATAAGAAATACCAATTTTAGACATTTTACTATTTATATAAAAATTCAACATATTTTAATATACTCTCGTTTTAACAACATAAACCAATTTTTTGTCCTTCTTGCCTTTAGTCAAGGTATATATTGTGGTGGTAAGGCAACAAGCTATTACTTTGGAATTGTTCGATATTGAAATAGTTTTAGGTTATCTTTCAGTGGTAAAAAATCCTTGCGTTCTGTGTCGCTTTATGAGGTTTCGTGGTCCTTGGCCAATTCACCGATTGATGCGGCGCAGGTGCGCCTACCATTATGAATACTAAATGACGGATAAAATCAATTAAAGTTAAATATGAGGAACATATTTCCTTATTCCTCACGTTCGCAAAATTTAGTTCAAATGATATGGCCTGTTCAGCGACGAAGCCTAAAATAAAAAAAAGAAAAGACACAAAGAATCTTGAAAATCAAAAGCAAAGCAAATTGCACTTATCTGAACAGCTGTTACACCGTAAGTTGTTAAGTTTCTTTCTGAAAAATAATATGTTTAAAGTTAGTTTAATTAAATAATTACCAATATGTATAAGTTTATTATCATTAAGAATTTATTTTATATAAAATATTATCTTTAAGAGTTTTACCGATCAAGATATTGTTGACATACAGTGAAAATTTTTGACAGATAAAAAATAAACACCAAAAGTAGGAACTAGATTATTGCGATAAACTCAAACAAATGTAGTACTAATATTATCTAAAAAAAATGTTTAAAACCAGATGTCATGGTAGTTGAAAAAATTTGTAATTAGCTAAAAGGAAAAGCCAATTCTGTCTTATGTGAATTGTAGTCAACCTGAAAACATCAAAAGGAAAAATAAAACCGAATAAAATTAATATTGAGAGAAACGTGATTTTTACTTACCTGAGCATACCTGGACATCCGCATACCGCCACAAATATTTTTACTATGCATACTGTACCTGGACACGATTGAACCAACCACCAAATCTATTGAACCTTGGAAATTAACACGGACACGAGATCCATTTTATTACTTATTTGTAGGTGAGGTTAATACACCGCGTGTTTTGAGAAGAACACAATTTTAGAAACGACCCAAACATTCATAGCAAATTGTAAGTAGATTACCTCAATTAATTAAGTGACGCAATTATTTATGATCCGTAGAGCCGGATCTTAAGCATTATCAGACGACATTATTCACGGCGAAGATAAAACGGCTTCGATTCAGGTTATTCATTGTTCTTCGAGCCGGATACCGGATGTATTTGTAAAATTGGCGAAATTTTACATCGAGAAAACAGACGACGTCAAATATCCTAGGCTATAAGCAATCAAGGAAAACCTTATCCGAATACAGGTTATATAACGAGAGGATGTCTAATGACGAAAAAGAATTAGTGCGGAAGCGAGGCCAGTGTAAGGCGATAGTTATTCGGGTGGAAAAATGGCTGAATGACGATCCAGATCCAGAGACGTCTGAAGACTGTAGTGTTCGAATTGAAATGCTCGAACGTACATACATCGAATTCCGAGAAACAGAGGATAAATTATTGTGCTACGAGAACCAAACCTCTGACATTGATGACTTTGAAGATCGGTATCTCCGGGCAAAGTCACAACTCCGTGCACGTGGTGGTCGCAGAGAGTCATCCGCACAGGTGCTACTAACAGATGCCATAAGCAAATTAGTTGAAGGACAACGATCCTTGCTAAAAGAGTCATCGGATCGCAGCTTGACGAAACTAGAGGGAATTAAATTACCTCGATTGAACATACCGTCGTTTTCAGGAAAGTATTCGGATTTCCATTCATTCAAAGACCTGTTTGAGGCAACCGTGCATAATAACAATTCCGTGACCGATGCGCAGAAACTACAGTACCTGAAAGGCTTATTGCAAGGCGACGCCGCAGCATTAATTAAAGCACCTATAGCTATTACCGACGCTACCTATTCCGAAATCTGGAAAAGGGTTTGTGATAGATATAATAAGCAGAAGCTAGTTGTGAACGATCTCATCAAAAGGGTCATAGACCAACCATTGATTAGTCATTCAAATGCAAATAGCCTGAGAGATATGCATGATTCGATAGAGGCTCCAACGATTGACCAAATTTTTGTCGTTTTTGAACACTGAGTACAACATCTTGGAAGCATGTCAAATCACAAAAGGGGTTGGTGCAAAAAGAATAGTAAACGTAGCCACGTTTGAACCACTTCCCAATTCGTGCGCCCTTTGCGAAAGGGATCATCCGCTGATGAAATGTTATCAATTCAATAACTTATCAATGCCAGACCGCAGATTATTTGTGTCAAGCAAAACGTTGTGCTTGAATTGTTTGGGCAAATCACACAAAGCAGACAAGTGCAAAGCGAAAGGACTGTGCTATATTTGCCGACGACGCCATCAAGATATTCAGAGGGAACCATCTAACAAAGTCAAATTATTCCAGACTAACATCGAAAGTAATGTCGAATGTACCACAACAGCAGATGAGCCAATGGTTGTCAACCTACATATTGGAAACAATTTCCAGTCGATTTTACGAAACTGCAAAACATACTGCCCGGATCATGTTGGACTCTGGTTTACAAGTATCTTTTATCACAGAGGCATGTTGGAAGAACATACAAACACCACGAAATGCCGCAAGATTTCTGCTATCTGAACTGACTACGTCTATTGTACACACGAAAGGCGCAACAAAATTTATTCTGCAATCAACCAGTGATGAGCCTTAATTTTGAACAAACTACCTTCAGCATTTCCATCATGCGCGTTACCAACAACCGGGTGGGAAGGGATTGAAGAAGCTAAGTTAGCAGATCCATCATTCAACAAACCAAACGATATAGACATCATGATAGGTGCTGATAAATGTTTTGACATAGTTGTCGGAGAAAGAATCAAAATCGGAACAGAAGATTTGACTGCAATCAAAACAATATTTGGATGGGTGGCAGGTAAATTAGAATCTAAAAATAACTCAAATCAGTATGAAACAACCAGTACGAGCACCTTAAATATGCATCTAACAGTTGATATTGATCAGAGCCTGCGAGCCTTTTGGGAAATCGAAGATATTCTGGAGAAAATACCCAATACTCCAGAAGAAGTAAAATGCGATGAACTGTTCCAGAGAACCGTATCACGATGCTCAGATGGAAGATTCATAGTGCAGCTGCCGTTTAAAGATGATCCTCTACTGGAGCTTGAAGATTCTCGAAGATCAGCACTGCGCAGATTTCTGTCATTCGAAGTGAGATTATCCAAGAATAAGGAACTAAAAGAAGAATACATCAAATTCATGAGGGAGTACGTGCAGCTTGACAACATGAAAGCTATTTCACCCGAAGATCAAAAACCACGCCAAAATAAGATATACTACTTGCCTCATCATGAGGTTATTAAAACCTCCAGTATAACGACAAAGGTAAGAGTAGTGTTTGATTGTTCGGCTAAAACAAACACCGGCGTATCTCTGAATGACAAAATGTTGGTGGGTGCAACAATTCAGCCAGCATTATACAACATACTACTGAGATTCCGTATCCATCCTGTGGTCATCTGTGGTGATATAGAAAAAATGTATCGCCAGATATGGATTGCCAATCGGCATACAAACTATCAAAGAATAGTCTGGCGTGAGCATCCTAAGTTGCCCATCCAAGATTATCAATTGCTTAAGAATGCGAAGAAACTCAACCCCATTTAAGTAAAATAATCAAGAGTGATTTATACGTTGATGACCTCCTGACAGGAGCTCAAACGATGGACAAAGCAGCAAAAATCAAGTCTGACCTCAAAACCATTCTTGCATTAGCTGGATTCAACTTGAGGAATTGGCGATTAAACATCAGCGAACTGAATTCACAAAACCTAAATGAAGACAACCTAAGGTTTGAACCCGACGAGTCCATTAAAATTCTTGGAGTATAATGGACACTCGCTGAAGACATATTTTCATTTAAGGCTGTTCCTCATTCAGACCAAACCATCATCAGTAAACGCGTCATACTATCGGATTCGTCCAGGATCTTTGATCCATTAGGGTGGTTGTCACCATCAACAATACGGTTGAAAACACTGTTCCAAAGTCTATGGCTTCAAAACTTAAGCTGGGATGACTCTGTCCCTGACGACATAGCAAAAACCTAGTTTAGGATAAGAAGTGAATTCTTACAGTTTCAGAAGGTAAACATACCCCGAAGAGTTACACAGAGTCGAATTTCATGGGTTCTTTGACGCTAGTGAACGAGCTTATGCAGCGGTAGTGTATTGCCGATCCACCGACATCAATGGGGTGTCATCTGTTCAATTGGTGACTGCAAAAACCAGGTTTTGATCATAATCTTGATTCACGAGGTTATTCATGGCCAATAATGATTCCATCTCCATGACCATAATTTTGTTTTGCAATAAACGCTGGCCTCGACTCTCTGTCGAGATGGGAGTCCCGCGTTAAAAAGCATTAAACTTTTAAGGAATAATTCTGGAGAAAAACTGCTAAATTTCCAACTATTTAAGCTCGGCCGTTATGTGGTGTAGAAGCTCGCTGGCGCTGGTCACACTGACGCCACTAGCAATCGAAAAATTCTCCCGGTCGCTTATAGGAGACCGATTTGTTTCTGTTTTCGCCAAATATTGAATAATAAATTGTTGCCCATTTTATGCTGATTAATATCGTCGTTAAATATGCATTAGTGTGTATCTATAAAATTCACCAAAATCGTTTTTATTTTTTGGTTTTCGACAAGAATGTACATGTTTGCTTTGGTTTTTAGTATCAGTGTTGATCGCATCGTGTCTAGACATAAAGAAAACTCAATTTTGCGTGTGCATTAGTAAGTATCTACGTTAATTTGTGGTGGTTGCTAGCATTGAGGTAAGTTAAACGTTAAATAAATTTATAATTTAGTAGTAATTTATAGTTAATCGTCTGATTTTAATTAATTTAAGTACTTATTAACGTAAAAATGTTAATTTTAGAATGTGTTGTAGGTTAACAAAAGTGTAAATTTAAAGTAATGTTTTTCTGTCTAGATACATAGTTATGTTCTTTAATGGTTTGTAGATAAACGAAAATGAAATATCAAAATTTTCTTTTTTTTTTGTAGAAATTGTAAAAGTTAATTAACAAAAAAATTAATTCTTCTCTAACAAACTTTTAATTATGGGAGAAAGAGGCAAGTTGTTGGTTAAACTTGCACTGGAAAAGATACGAGAAAACCGATCGCAATCAAATATATTCACCGAAAAATTGTCAGTTCTACCAACCGATTCACTAAATTCGACACTTCTTGATATTACGCCGACAGATGACTCAGGGCAATCCAAATTGGATAATGCCAAATTTATCCTGATCGAAGTACCACCAACAATGGAAGAAATACCTATTGAATTAATAGACAGCAACATCAACGAACATTTTAGAAATAGCCTAAATGCATCCTGCGTTCCGTCGATATAACAGAAATCAATTCTGCGGCGAATAAATACTTCGGCAAAATTTTGGCCACCTAGCTCCGGACAATCAATTTTTGATTTGGAAGAGTGGAGTTGGAAAATATTTTACCACCACCCTTTGTCGAGTTACCATCAACAAAGAGATCGATTCCATTCGAATTAATCAATAATTACACAAACACCGCTGGTGTTCGGAATAAATACCTAGGTTAAAAAACCAACCTCGTGAATGGTTTATTCACGAGGTTGGATTTTTAACCTAGGTATTTATTCCCATACTGTACCTTCAAATAATCAGTAAAATAACCAAAAAAATGTGATTTGATTGGTTTAGGAGCTCACACTCCTATAGAGTAAACTACAATTGACCTCATGGATCCACAATAAAACTGCACTTGTTGAGACGATTTCTGTGACTTGGAATTTGAACAAAGTAAAGTAGTAAATTATAAAACAAGTATTTCTTACAGCGATACAGAATTATTAGGAAAAAGAAAATTAAATTTTACGAATGGAAATGTTTCTGATTATTTTATTGATTTCCAGGATTTTTAAATAATTTCCCGGGAAATCGAGAAAATTGGGATTTTTGCTCCCGGCTCTCGGGATTTTCAAAACAGTCAGGAAAGCAACCCTCTACCCATGATTTATTTTTTAAATTGAATTAAGATGAATCTAATACCTTATCTCTGCCTATATCAAGAGACACCATAGCAATAAGCACGCCTGTCCAATCATGGCATTATACATTTATTTAAGCTCTGACTTAGCACTGATCAAATGTAAAATAGGTAAAATAATCCGATACAATATAGATAATCGCTACATCTATATTCTATCGTCATATGATCGTGGATGCCATTGTATAGGTATTTTTGCTTTTTCAGCCTAATTATTTGATAAGCTGACCTTTGCGAACTCGTGATTTTCGAGAGAAAGGTTTATCCTAGATTTAAAAGTGAGACGCTTTGTCCTTTCGATTAATTTTATTTGACCACTGAATTTTGTTTTGGGTTTTGGTAAACCAAATACACACAAGTTTATTTTTCTCTCCCGTCCAGTTTGAACTAGTACCCATTATAGCACCCGCAATGACGTGGCTTAGTTTCCTAATTGGATCATTTTTTGTTCACATTAAGAAGTTTCTGCAATATTGTTTTAGTCTAAGGTATAACTCTTTTTATTAAACATGTTATTTTCATTAAATTATGTCAATATTCTAAATTAAACCATATATTTCATAAAAAACAACCATTATGAGAAAAATTGTTATACTGCACGCTAGATGCAAAAAATGCCATGCTCGTTGCATTTTAATGTTGTTGTATGTGTAGCTCTATTCCGCCGTTCAAATAAAATTGCTTAAAAGGGACGGTCTATAATTTTATATATTTCACGCAAATTAAAAAAGTGGAGACACCAAATAAAAGAAAAGGTTTGACCATAAATAAAAGTGAAATATTTCGTCTTATGCTGAATACTCAGTTTCAATTCGAATTTAATATGAAATGGACGAAGTGCAAAGTAAAATGGAAAATATTGAGTGATCTAAAATAATTATGTTTTATGTGACATGTGACATTGTCAGGACGGTTTCATGTGGTTATTTGAATCTATAGCGCAAGTAGCTATAATGTAAATATCTACTTATAGTTAATTAACATTATTCATAAACTTTATATTTGTTTGGTAAAAGCAGCACACATTTTTTAATAATTAAATAAAATGTGATAATTAATTTAATAATAAATGGATTCATAAATAGATTAAATATAAGATTATTATTATTATATGGACGCTTTGTTTCTAACTTTTCCTTTTTGAAATTTTTATAGATTTGACGGTCCTCGATTTTTGTATAACTGTTGTGAATATGTTTAAAACATAATGAAGTTATTAATTATATAGCTCTGAATTGAGAATAGTTAACTGCGCATAGTCTCTCGAATATATATTGCAGAAAGTTATTGTTATGCTATTTTATCAAAGCTGTTAAGCCACGTATTCTCGGTAACGCTATACGAAACTTAATTGTTTCAGATCCGATGTTGTTACAAAATGGGACTATGCATCTGCCAATGCGGCTATATATTTACATACATCTATTTAGCGCAGACTTTTACAAGTCGGTTTCAGTAGTTTGTTCAGTGCTGCACATAGTTTGAATAATCCGTACATGTTTAAATTCTGTTCCAATTTATTCTTCTTAAAAATATTAAAATACTTTCTTAGGCTATTTTTGGTTGAAATATTTCTTTTGATCTTATGTAAGCATGTACATGCATATATAGATTTTCTTTTATGACTACTAAAATTTGCTATTTTATTCTAAGTAAATATATATTTACATACAAGCCACATGGAGTATAAATCGAATATAAAAAGTCAGTATAGAGACATTGTATTGAGAAAACCAATTTTTATCTACTGCTGATACCCTTAAGATGGTAACTTTAAAATCTATTTGTTATGTCTTCTTGAATTTATTTGTATTTATGTATAAAGTTTTTATGAATTTATATTTACTAAATTTGTGCTTGAATAGAATGTATTGTTTACTTTTGAACATCAAATAAACTTATTTTTTTTTTACATAAGCTGCATCAATAAAAACAAATTTTTGAATATGCAGAAGAAAACAAAAAAAATAAAATAAGTAAAAAACACACTTTTCCAGAAGCTTAGGAATGTTTTTGTATATAAAGTTGTATTAAATTATTGATGTGAAAACATCTTTAGCGGGGGTAAGTCAAAAATTGTATCTAAAAAAGGAACGGAAAATCCGGTACGAGCGAAATTGCAAATTATTTACGAGAAAATCAAAGACAAAATGCACGGAACTTGCGCACTAAATAATTTGAATCACAATTTCCGTCAGATTTAAATGGAAACGTACAAAAATTATGGATGTGTAGTGCAAGTGACTCAAAAAAACGAAATGGAACTAAATTTGAACAAAGACAAGTTACACGCATACTCTAAATTTTACATATTACACATCTCAGCAAGCTGTGAAAATGGCACTTATACATTGATTCATAATAAACTAATAGTTTTGAAATTGTTTAATCGATATGCTTTGTTTAGTATTGCCAGAGCCTGCTAGAGTATAGAGCCATAATCTTAATGACGTATTTTTTCGAAGCTTTTTTAGTGGTATACCTTTTCACTGATTTCCATAGGAATCCATAGTAAAAATATTGTTTTTAGCTTCAAGTTTTTCAATGAAAAAAGCAAAAATATTATGAAATGTTTTTATAACAGTTTTCTACATCTCTTTAAGAACAATATATAAGAAGGCCATATTGGTATTAAGTAAATATTAATTGCAGAAATATTAAAATTAAATTATTTCTAAAATATATTTTTTTGGAACTTTCATTTTGAAAAATACATCAAAGTTGGCTCTGACAAATTAAAATAATACTTGCTAAATTTATCTTTAGTTTTACTAGTGTACGTAAGATGTCTAAAATGGTTACAGAAAAATACGAAAAAAATTATTCAATCGCAAAATTATCACATGTTCCTCTATTTTGTGAATTTGTTTTGCTTTTCCTACAATTTTTGAACTTGAAATTTCCCTAGGTGGTAACTTTTTATACGATTTTACCAAATTTTTACGGCCATCACTGCCATCTATGTAATGTACATTGACTTAATGACCAAACGAATCATAGTAAGCTTTTATTTCAATTTGACCAGAATGCTGTTGTTATGAATTTTTTTTTAATATTTTGAAATTCAAACATTTATGAAAGTATTATAGAAATCATAATTAAGAATTTGTAACATTTTCATTTAAAAATTTGTTTTAGGAAAAAAAAGTGATTTCCCATATGTTTTGTGTGTTTTACTATGAAACGTTTCGTTTTTCCTCGTTTCTAATCCCCTTATAAAATCTCAGATTTTTTGATTATGGCTCTATAAAATAAAGGGTGCTCTGGTATTGCTCGTGATGTTGTTGAGTTTGGCTATTTGGGTTTTGTAGGAAACATAAATTACAAAAGTATTAAACAAATTCGAATGACTTTTTCTAAAGATGCGCGCAAGGAAGAAGCCGCCGGGAGGCATGCTACCGTCTTTCCAGATGCTATGAATTTACAGTAAAAATAGCGCCGACATATGTCAGTACAGTCTAAATAGTGAAGAAATTTAACCGTCATATTCCACTTTACTTTGTGACCATTCACAAAAGTCTAAATATGGAATCTTCAACAAAACTGCCGTGTATGAATAATGATGTGCTTTAAAGCGTTTAAGGTAGGTCTAAAAAATTAACTCAACAGAACTGTGCTTTGCTTAGATTTAGATTTAGATTTGTTTATTAGTCAAAATTAATAAATTACATGTTTCTTATGAATAATTACATGTTTTGTGATCAGTATGTTATAATAGCTTTACGTTAAATGAAATTATTTTAATAAAGTTAGAACGTAAATAGAGATAATTATATTAGACTAAATTTCTAAACTTAGTCTAACTACAACTACAACTAACTTACAACTAAATATTAAACTAATAGGTTTATTAAAAATGTTATTTAGCAAAAGTTATGTAGCATTACTTAGATCATTGATTAAGATGTTATTTATTGTTTCATAGTAAAAGTTATTTTGCCAGATTTAGTTTATTGTTTTTGTTAAGAAGTGGGTAGAACACTTTAAACAGTAAGTTACATTTATCACATATTTTTTTAACGTGGAGCTTTAAAATAATTCTCGAGTGTAAGAAGAATCCAAGATATTTAACAGACTTTCCCATTCTATATTAACTCCATTTATGTTAAATGGGGAATGTGGTATCTTGCGAGCTGCTATAAACCGGGTAAAGTAGATCGCTTTAAATTTCTCCATATCTAGCGTTAATTTCTATTTTTTAAAGTAATCAACGAGAACTAACAGGTATAAATTTTAATTAGTTTAAATTATTAATGAACAATGACAATTCATACGATGAATAGATCGCCGTATCGTCGGCAAACAAGGCAAGCTATAACAATCATTTGATTTTGGAATGTCATTTATGAATAGGTTGGATAATATAGGGCTGATTACCTCGCCTTGTGGTATCCCTCATTGTACTAGACGAAGCGAAGGTTTGGAATTTGCCACTTGTACATAACATTTGCGTTCTGATAAATAAGATTTGAGTATTTTGATTAGATAGACGGCAAAGTTATATAAGTGTAATTTGAATAACAATCCGGCTATCCAAATAGAGTTGAAAGCTTTTTGAAAATCTAAGAGGACCAATCCAGTAGACATTTTGTTTTCCCTTGCTAGTTTAACATGTTTTAGAACTCTATGGATCTGGTGTACAGCCGAATTATGTTCTCTAAAACCATACTGTTCGTTTCTGATGATACTGTTGGCCTCTGTAAACTCCATTATTCGAGTTTTTATAACATACTAAAAATGTTATTTAACGTGCATGGAAGACTAATAGGTCTATAGATATTGGCAAGTGTGGGATCTTTTCCTGGCTTGATGATAGGAATAATTTTGGAAATTTTCCAAGCTGAGGGAAAATATCCACAAGTTAGGCAGTTATTCATAATAGTGGCTAGTACTAAAAAAGGCTAACGATGGAACATTTTTTTATGAGATTATTTGGAAGAGCGTCATAATCTGGCGCTTTATTAGGTTTCAGATATTTAGCTATGCCTTCTATCTCAAGTCATCGGCAACTTCTTGTGTTTTTTCAGAGTTTAGAAATAAGCAATCTGGGTTATGTTGATCACTATCGGTTTTTTCACTTTAATGATTTAAATCACAGAAAAGGTTTTTACAAAATTCTTTTGCGAGTTGAGCGTGAACTCGGCCGTTGCTTTTATTACCCTCAATGGACAAAACCGGAAAAGTCGCAAAACAAAAATTAAGAATTTAAAATTTAGGCTTGAAATTAATACACAAACCTTTCCAGCAGTTTTATACCCCGCCTTCATCCACTTGTCTCACTCTAGCTTTTAATATACTCGAAAAAAAAAATTCAAAACACTATGATTTAGATCTCTGGGAAGACTTATTGCAAAGATAGCGAAATGTAAAGATTTGTTTTTACAATCGTACAGAAAGTAGCGATTTTAGGACCTTTTTTCTATTTGAAATGTCATTAGTAGTATTATAACATCTTATGCCAACTAAACGGTATGTCATTAAAGTACTTTTGGAAGGTTTTTTGGTGGTATAACTTTTCACTAATTTCCATAGAAAAAAAGCAAAAATGTTTAAAAAGGTTTATATACAATTTTTCTACATATTTTTAACAACAATATACAAGAAGGCTTAATTGCAACGATATTATAATGAAGTTAAATCTAAAATATATTTTTCGAACTTTCATTTTGAAAAATACATCAAAGTTGGCTCTGACGAATTAATCACAAAATAGTCACACGTTGTTTTGCTTTTCCTATAATTTTTGAACTTGAAATTTCCCCTGGTGGTAATTTTTGGTATGATTTTACAAAAAATTTACAACCATCACTGCCATCTATGTAATGTATATTGACTTAATAACCACACGATTTGTAGTAAGCTTTTATTTTAATTTGATGAAAATAGTTCAGAAATCATAATTAGGAATTTGTAATGTTTTCATTTAAAAATTTGTTTTAGAAAACACGTGATTTGTTTTACTATGTAAAGTTAGGTGTTTTCCTCGTTTGTAATTTCCTTACAAAAGCTTCGTATTTTAGACTATAGCTTTGTATAATTTGGGTTGCTTTCCCGCTGGAGCTTTAAGCGCAATTTTAATTTTAATCTATATTTAGCATATTTAGATCGTGAAAAGTAAGTAGTTCACTAATCGGTCATTGGGTTAATGTATACCGTTCAATAGCATACATTTTTTGATATGGTTACATAACAATGCTTTTCCTTGTTAAATAAACTTCTATACATTTATGTATGCAGTGAAGATTCCAATTTAGATATTTTTATTTTCGACAAGAGGCAAAATTAATTTAATTTTTAGAGGAAATGAAAATATCAAAAGATAAAGTTTTCTACATTAAAAAAAAATAAAAATTTTTTTTAGTAATTTTGAAAATGTTGAAAAACTAGAAACTATTTAATAGTATTTTTATATACTCATATAAGGAAATTTTATACAAAAGATATTCAATAATATAATTAATAATACAATAAACTTTGTTGCATTTTCATACAAAGTTTAAATTTAGATTATGTAATAATTACTTCCGTTTATAAAATATTAAACTTAAATTCGCAATTGCTAGCCCCAGGCTTTTATCGACGTAATCTTTATGTATGTATATATGCTTGTTTGTGTGTAAGTAATACATTTTATGTCACAATTTTCCTAATACTTTTATTGTTGATTTTCGTATTTTATTTTAGCTTTCAAAAGCATAAAATTATACATATATTGCTCCCCCACGAATTCCTAGCATACAAACGAAAAAAAAAGCTTTTTGCTGTGAACGTTCTATTTTATGTTGTGATAACATAAACATTTTATTTTTTTTGTTGTATATATTCTATGCTTAGATTGTGAGGTTATTTATGCTATAGAAACATTTCAATTGTTTTAAATTTCTTGTGTTTGCACATTGGTTCTAAAAATATTTGTCTATGTTTTACAAAATATTCTCATGTGTTTTGTAAAAATATCTATAAAAATTATCGTAAAATTTATATATCACTTCATTTTAATATGATTTTGGCTGTTTAGAAAGCAATCACTTTAAATATCATAAAGTTTTTCCAGAAAGTGTTTTTAGTTTTACGAGAACTCTTTGCGTTAGGCTTTGCATTGTTATTTAGGACATAAAATAAGTAATAAATCGTTTTAAAAAATTTTCCGTTCGTCCATCTTTAGCAAAAAGTTGTCTGTTCAAAACATTTAATATCATCTTATTGAGGTAAAAGTATTAAGATACTGTTCACATCATAATATTGATGATATAGGAATAATTTTTGATTTTATCGAGCTTATTCTAAATCAATAATCAAATTATACAACCTTGGTAAACGATTACAATAAACGTGATTGAATTGTGAAATATAATGCTAGGGTGAACATAATTCGTTTAATTTTCTAAGAATGAACAATTTATTATGATAGTGCTAAACAATTCTTGGAAAAATTCTTTTCAAATTAGGTATATAACCATGAAATAAAAACAATTAAATTAAGTATTAAAAAGTATAAAATGTTACTTAAATATTCAAATTATGTTAATTTTATTATACTTTTATGCTATGAATTTTAAATTTTAATTACATTTAGCAACTTATAATTATTTAATATTCTGGTTAGTCGTACCTATTAAATCGGAAAAAATAATAATCAAAGTTAATTTCAATATTAGTTACTTAAATTTCATTTAATTTTAACAGAAAAAATCGAATGCTGTAATTAAATTAATAATTAAATTAAAAGTAGTATAATGATTATTATAACAATTGGTGGCTGGCTACTAGCTTAATTTTTCTTTTATTTTTTAGAAGCCTAATACCCCTACTACTAAATAAAATGTCCGAATCAATTTTAAGTAATTCATTTTCTCACAAATTATACTTGGATGATAAAGCAAGGGTTCTACTCACTTGACCACCGAGAGCCACAGCATTTTAGAAATAACACGTGAACCCAAAATAACTGTAATAGGAGTGGATTACCGAAAACTAGATTATGTTGTGATAGTCAGTAATTTTTAAAATATTAATTAGATATTCAGTCGTTTTACCTTAATAATGGTTATGACGACGCCAGAAGTATCTAGCTACCACTCAATACACGATTAATTAAAATCACCCAGCATTACAAATTTGAAGTTAGGAGGAGCTGAAACAACTAAATACGTCAACAAATCCAAAATCGTTTATATTCATCAAAGCTAACGAGGATATAAAATAAACAATAACAATAACAAGAGACTCTTTGAAAAAATCAATTTTAGTAGTAGGTAACAATGTCCTCAATACCAACAAGACTCCAGCACCATCCTTTCATTCGTGTACTTCGTGAATGATCAAGTCACACTAAGGCAGTAAAATATTCGAAATTAGCGACAAACGCAGATCAAAGCAGAATAGGGAAATATACATGGTCCTTGGACAACCAGACCAAAAAGATTCGATCAACATACCTAAATCAACAGGTCAAACAATATGGCTATCTTGAAAGAAGTAACGGAGAATTAAGTCGCGACAGTCACCAAATTTCAAACCCAAATTACAAAATAGATTCCTGGACAAGGAAAAGTGAAGAATACGTATTGGGACGTATTGAACGTTTAGATGCATTGTGGAAGCAAATTTACAAACAATTTGCAGTTACACCACTGGATCATGATTACTCTAAGAAAGGCTACATTTTTCAGGCACAAACAATACTCAAGCACTACAGAAGTAAACACATGGGTCTTAATCAACTTTCTGATACAAATGAAGTATATCAGCCAGTAGACAACAACATGAAAATCCTAGCGCAAACGTCATTTCAGAACAAGAGAGACAGTCCAGAACAAGACGGTTCGAAGCGAAAAAAAAATCATCACCTCAAATATCAACAATCTTTTCGAACAAATGGGGGAGAAAAAAAGAGGAGTTTTTACCCCAAAAATTAAGCTACTGTCTGAATATTGGCAGACCCTGAACATTCAAAACTAATTCGATGTCAGGCTACCTCGAATAGAAATATCACATTTTATGGTGGATATCAGCGGTGGGTTCCATCCCACGATGTTTTCAACAAAATGATATTCGATAACCAAAGGCTCACTGATAATGTCACACATAGGAGGAGGTGCGGAAAAGTTGATTACTCATTTACCATGCAGTGAAGAAAATTACGAAGCCGGATGGAATATACTGAAGTCAATTCAACTGATTGCCCATTTGGGGCAGGCTTTATTAACAACAGAATCTGCAACAGGTATTTAATCAAATACAATTCCTCGGGAAAAGCAGAATAGTGCCACTGGAATCTAATTGTAGTGAACATAATATTAAATAAGCAGGACAACGACACAAAGCGACCTTTCGAAGCATCAGTTGATACCCCAAAAGAATTTCAGACTTTCAAGAGATTAATAACGTTCCTGGAAGAAAGGTTCAGTACTCTGAAAGCAATTCAGCACCAAAGAATGAATCGGACCAATGAATCAGCATATTTTAGCAGCATTTTGCATGTAACCAGTGGAATAAGATGCGGCATATGAGGGAGAAAACATTTCAACTCAAATTGTCGACGATTTGGAAAGATGTAGATGTAATACTGTAAACGGTATAAGTAAAGGCAATGGAAGAAAATAACTGGTTCGAATTTTGATTGATGCCGCGGCTCTCAAGGAACATTTAATACTCAAAAAGCCGCAAAAAAACTTCGATTACAACGCAGATACGTATACACAGAGATATCAGGAATGGGTGGAATAAACTCCGAAGTAACCCAGAGTAAACTAGAATTAACTACTCAGCCTTAGGTTCCATCAACTTTTCATAAGTAAATGGAATCATTGGTGTTCGAACATTTAACCAAGAACTTAACAAATACCGATCTCATTTATAGTGAAAATGGCTGTATACAGCTTCTGGCCAAGGAAAGAAAAGACGACCCAGCTGTGGAACACACAGAACTAGGCTAGGTAATTTTTGGTGAAAACAATACAATTAATGCAAACAATGCCATAACAAACCTTAATTTCATAAGTAGAGATAGATAAACAATTAAAAATGGTTTGAGAAATAGGAGAAAAACAACCCAAGCAGAAATTGATACAAGAAGAACTAGAAGGTGTAAAATTGTATATGAAAAACCTCAAGAGGAAGACGGATGGAACTTATGTAGTAAGAATTTGATTTAAAAGTGATACACAACAACAAGTCATCGGTAAATCTAGACAAAGAGCGATAGCCAGGCTACTTCAAGTAGAAAATCGACTTGCAAAATGTCCAGAGTTATGTAAACAGTATCAAGAATTAATGAAAAAGCATCTGCCAATAGATCAAATTACGAGTAGTCTTCAATGCATCAGCTATAAAACTGGTAGAGGAAACAGTTTAAATGACCAGACTCCAGGAAAAGCAGGAAATAATTTTTAATGGAATAAGCACCAATTCGTATTCACAGCCGATATCAAAAAGATGTATTGGCATATCGGAGTACCTGATGAAGACCATAGTCAAGTCAAATAATATGGCAATCATAGAATTTCAATTGAAAACAATGACATGAAGAACAACATCAGCTCCATATATGGCTGTGAAAACATTACAACGGCTTGCCACAGACGAACAAACAACATATCCGAGAGCATCAAAAATTGTTACGAGAAACTTTTATGTGAACGTGGACGATGTCATGGCTGGTGCAAGTTTATTAGCAGAAACCAAAAATTTTTAGGTGGAACTAATACAACTACTCCAATGCGGTGGACTAATCTTAGAAAACGAATGTTTAACAGTGAAGAAATCTTGCTCGAAGCTTCAAGGGCTATCAAATCACTTCAAGTAAAACGCGATGATACGATTGTCTGATACATTCGAGTTCATGGTAAACTTTCCCGCATCAACAGCAGCCCTCAACACTTTTTGATCCATTAGGGCTGCGTTAGCACATACCATAATTTAGACAAAAATCATGCTTCATAAACTATGGCTCACTAAGATATCATGGGATAAGCCATTACGCACCGAGCGGAATTTCAAATGGACGGCATATATATGGAAGGTATATAATACGGTCTATCGTACCACGTTAGATTCATCATGCCCCAATTGAACTTCATGGCTTCTGTGACGCATCCGAATATGGTTACAATTCTTGTGTATATTCCAGAACTACAACAAACAAAGGGAAAACAAAAACAATCTTACTAACCGCCTAAACCAGAGTGGTGCCGATTAAAACCAAACTCACATTACCACGTTTAGAATTATGTGGCGCACCTCTGTTAGGAAGGCTCATGAAACAAGTACAAGAAACAATACAACTAGAGAAAGGACATGCATAAGCCTGGTGTGATTCAACAATAGTTCTGGCTTGCATCATTCTTCTGCTTGGACATGCTGTAACCAGAATGATCATATAGAAGAAGCATTTTTAAGAACAATACATGAAGGCTCCCAGCTTATACGCTTGCATACATATGGACACAATTTTGGATAACTAATGGAAAAACTGCGTTTTGTTCATAATACAAAAATATGTGAAGTGTTATCGTTTTAACACTAAAAAGTCACACTAGTTAATGGGAAGGCTCCCTGAATCCGGAGTAATGCCTTCACGTCCATTCTCCAAGACCGAAATACTTGAGCAGGTCCTCTATAAATAAGAGCAACCAAAGGTCGCGGGCATAAATCTTATAAAGGTTATATCTGTTTGTCATTCGACCAGATATAGAAATTATAAGTGACCAAACAATGCAAGCTTTCATAGCCGTTTATAACTAATTCAGCTCGAGACAAGCGCTCTTTTCCGACATCCACAACAACTAAGGATTCAAGAATCCAATGAGGAAATATCCGAAATGTCCAACGTCTATGAACCAGCTCCTCACCTTCGAGGAATTATCAACAATCAGATCATTTCCTAATAGGAGACTCGCTAATAGCTCCATCTCAACCCATGCTTAGAAGGCTCGCCAGCAACTAGTTTAACAAGGTGGAAGTTGGTCGAAAAAATAGATACAGATTTCTGGAAAAAATGGCACCAGAATTATCTCTCCATCTTAAAGCAAAGGATAAAATGGTTGACATTTCGCCCAAATATTAACATTTGGAGAATTGGTTTTAAATAGAGACGATAACTTGCCACCATTTTAGTGGTTAATGCGAGGAGTTAGTGCTGCTCATTCGGATTCATATGAAAGGGTTCGAGTGGTGTTAACTCGCTGAGATAAAAATACACTGATGAAGCGCCCTATAACACAAAATTAGTCCGCTTCTATTAGCAGAAATTAACAATAAAAGAATTCCAAACACGACAAGAACAAAAATTAGTACAAAACTAGCTTGTATCACAGAGACCCTAGAGTAATAAGGATAGTCGTGGAATAAGGAAACCAGCCTTGAATAATGGGTCTCGATACATACACAACGAACTGTTTGGGGTTCTTGATCTAGGAGCAGCAGAAAAACTCGAGAATGATATTGATCAAAAACGGAAAAATGAAGCAGATGAAAAGTCAAACAACAATCACAGATGCATCGATAAAACTATTTAAGGTAAATGAAGAAGTATTACACAAACAAATAAATATTGTTACGTTTATGCCTTGTCAATCAAGGTTCGTATTAATGGATAGTGAATAAAACAAAATCAATTAATTTTACCACCAACGAATTTATTTATGTCACACAAAAATTATAACAACACTATTTACTAACGATAATTCACAAAATTGTGTTGTAATAAATTTTGTGAAATAAATAAATTATCGGTCACAATGCAGTGTTACGAACCTTAATTGACAAGGCAAAAACGTGACAATATGTTTAATGATCATCTAACAAAGTAGCGACATAACAAAATATAGCGGATTCTTTACTCATGATAACTTTACACGCCACGCTTTTAATGATCAGATACCAAGAACTACAGAACGTTATTATTTACATGATCACTCACTTATCTTGAGAATATACATCCATCTCTTCTAACGCCCGCACAATTAAGAAATGAATTACGTATCATAACTATACGCATTTACCACAAGCCACAATCATTCCTAAAATACCTAACTGAGGGACTCAGTCGCAGTTATATAATCTAACGAGAGTCAAAATGACAGTGACTACCGAGAATAACATATTTTGTGTAAACCTTCCCTTGCCAAAGTTACTGTAGCCATGTCATTCCATACTTATTTAAAAACCTATACACATATTGTAAATTCTAATGATTGTGTTCGGTTCTAAGCGGTTGGGTTAATTTTATACATTTAGTCTATTTTAAATAAACTTAAACTTAATATAACAAAATGTGTTGTGGTTTCGTCTACTAGAAAAATAAATCAAATTCATTTTCATACAAGCTTGAGGTCCAGATATTGGATAGAATTAATGAGATCACAGATTTAGGCATAGTTTTCGATTCTAAAATAAAGTTTGGTAACCATATTATTGCAGCTTGTACTAAGGCGTTTAAAATGCTTTTTACTAGTGTTAAGAACTAACCTTGGCTTTGCATACTTCATATTGAGGTTGCAAATAAGTTATAATGAGTATTTTGGTAATTATCGTAGTAGTGCTGTTATCGTTAGTTTGATTCAAATTAATACTTTCTTAAAACAGATATACATTTTGCTCAAACCGCTTACTAGGTATTTCAGGATCATATCAATTAAAATCTTCCTTCTTTATTTCAAATATTTTATTTCAAATATTAATGTAAATAAACCAATTTCTCTGAATCTCTCTAGAAGAGATTTTCTAGGAAAGAAAATAACTGATTCCAACCCAATTTGTGTTATTTGTTAGTTGAATTTCGGTTTCAACTTAAGTGTATCCTATTATCGAATTTTGAAATTGTCACATTAGATTTGTAAGGCATTAAAATAAGTAACAAACAACAACTAAACCGAAAAAAATGTTTTTCTGGCAAAAGCTCTGTATTTCGAAGAACCCATATTAGCTATCTTAAGGTTTTTTTTTTTTTTTTAATAATACTTCCCATTTTTCCCATAGACTAAACAATATTTGGTTTCGTTCCGTATATTATTCGAATGTTGAAGAAGGTATAGAAAAATAAAAACTTTGTTTAAAATTTTATTTAATAAAAGGATTACGATCTTAACTTATTATATTGTAAATAAATTCATTTCGGTTGAACGTAAGTTCAAATAAGCGAATTTAAATTAAATTACAATTTAAGACTTTTTTTTTCCAAAGAATTATATCTTATTATTCTGTGTTGTTTATTTACGGCGATTATTACCTGAACTTTCGTTTTATTAGATACGAAAAGCACCCTGTGTAAGAAGTAAGTTATTAAAATTATTTTTGTTTTATAAGCGAATCGTAAAAATAATTCATGACCGGTCTTCAATTTATTTTGAATTTATTATTCAGGAGGGCCAAAAACTTTTAAATTAGACATTTTCCGAATTTATTGTAATAACATTTTTTAGTAACACTCTCGCTGTGTGTACACAAAATACATAGTTATCTGATAAGGTTTTTGTGTTGTTCAAGGGTATGGGTGTTACACCACATCAAGTATGATTGATGTACATATTTAAATAAGCGAGCGAAGTGCTTTAATAGCCTTCTCTATACTATACACCGAACGATCGAAATATTTTAATTTTGTTAAATAATTTACATTTTTACAAAACAAATAAAGACGATAAAAAAATTTAATTAATTATAATGAAGACAACTTCTGTGTTTGTTTATAAATAATGAAAAAAAAAAAAAAAAAAAAAAAAAAAAAAAAATTATGCAACATTTTTAATTCATAAAATGTTTATTATTTATTTTATTTAATTTGGTTGTGGGTAGAGAGAATTTTTGTGTAACAAATATTTGTTGTTTATTTTAATCAACTTACAAAACTTTATGGTTATACAAAAATGGAAGAAAATAAATGCGTGTTTTTTATTTTTTATTATTCTAATGATAACTAATCGATTTTATCGGAACTAAACTCGAGTTATATTATTAAAACTGACTGTTGCTTAAGCCAGCTCGTTATATAGTATATGTATGTTTGTATCTTTAATTCATATGGGCATTGCAATGGCCACGTAGTCAAGTATTTACTTGCTCTTATTAAAAGCTCGCCCTCCCTTTGGTAACTTTTTCTTAACTTTGCAATTCATTCTCTTCTCTTGATGGATAATTATTTGATCCTTAACCATTTTTAGGCGGTTTTAGTGCAAATACTCGAGTCTAATTTAGTTAAATATGTAGTAATATAAGCATTCCGGTATTGATTCAAGATAATTTTAGAAATATGTATATTTAGTTTTTGGAACAATAATTATTCTGAGATAAAAAGTTTGTTCTGGCTATTTTAACCATAATCTCATTCCTTTTTAACTATAGTCACGTCTTTTGTAAATAAACGAAATCTAATAGTTGGCACACTAATTGCCTCAATTAATTTGCTTTTATTATGCTTGCTACCCTTCGGCACACCTTGAGAGACAAATAACTTACCCATTTCTAAATTTCAACTTTAGAAGGATTTTAAAATCTCAAATTTAATATTTTTGTAAACATCCCGCAGGCCAAAATGTTATTGACTTAATTTAACAAGGTGTAAATGCAACCTCCCTCTCAGGATTAATAAAATAATCGGGATTTATTGCATACTAAAATAAATTTCCAAACTACTACCCATATTCACTACTACCCAAATTTTTATTTTTATTTCATATACTCCAAAAAGTTATATTTTGGAAAATAAAGTTTTAATTTTGAAATATTCCGGAAAGGAAGATTTCCATTCTATTTTTAAAATTAAATCTACATTTTCTAGAATTTAAATTTTCCTTTTTTTTCCTTGCGTCGGAATTAATAAAAACATTGTTGCTGAAAATGGAAGGTTCAATTTTACAGTATTCCGCAAAATTAGAACAGAATTTCTGGAAATTTCTAGAAAACCGATAGACTTCTATTCTCATTTTAAAATTAAATCTTCATTTTCCAGAATTTAAATTCTTGCTTTCCAGCAAAAATATTTCTATTATTTCCAGATTAATTTTGAAAATTAAGATTTAATTTTAAAATTAGAATTTAAGTCTTCATTTTCCAGAAGATTTTAAAATTAAGTCTTTCTTTTCCATTACTAAAAATTTTAAAATTAAATATTCATTTTCCAGAATTTAAATTAATTTAATTATATTTCATTCTAATAAAAAAAAATTTAAAACACGAACATGAATATTTTTTCTTGGTTGAGACCAATGTATTTGCGCGTTTTTCTGTGTGAGCAATATTTTATGTGTGCTATTTATGCGCCAATTTCACGTAAGCTTTTTTTACTAGGCTTCTTTCAAAGAATCAAGATATTGTTTCGTTTTTAATTTGTCAATCAATGTTCAAATCACTGGATTGTGAATAAAACAAAATACTTCAATTTATTACAAACGAATTTGTTTATAGAACACGAAAAATTAATACATCACAATTTGGTAACAATATTTCATAAAGTCACTAATTATAATATTCGCACAATTTTACTGATCACTTATAATTTTTATGTCGCACTAATTCACTTTTTAAATTACTCTGTTTAATTTTTACACTGCCGCTTTTAAAATACGGATAATCGGTCTATTCGATCTCACTCGCCTTTTATATACTTAAACCAAAACTTCTAGAAATTTCGTGGTTTTCCAGTAAGAATAATCTAGTAAAATATAAAAATTTGTTATAGGGAAAATTTCCAGTTTAGTACTGTGAAACCTGGCGATATTAATTAATTTATTCTATTCTAGGTGTCACCTTTAACAATATTGTTACGGTGACAGAGTAGAAAAAAATCCTTTCCTTAAAATAGAGAAAGATTTTCCATGCTTCAACTGTTCTACATGTTACTAAACTATTCTTACTGGTATTTGAAAAGCGACAGTGTAAAGATTAAAAGTGAAATAGTGCGACATAAAAATTATAAGTGATCAGTAAAATTGTGCGAATATTATAAAACGTGATTTTGTGAATTATTGTTAATAAATTGTGTTGTATTAATTTTTGGTGTTCAATAAATAAATTCGTTCGTGTTAAATCCAATTGTTTTGTTTTATTCACAATCCAGTGATTTGAACGGTGATTGGCAGGTTAAAAACGTAACAATATGTATCGTTGTTCTCCAGAGCAAGGTCACTGCTGACAGTTTTGGTTCATCACATTCAAATGCTCAGCAGCAACCGGAATGTTAAATTGAATATGACAAGTTTATGCGGAAATATGAAAACCTCGAGCACACAGCACCGATACCTGGTGATAAAATGTTGCAAATATTTAACCACAGAATACCTAGAAGCGGCATAATGCGATTTTTATATGGAGAAACGAGGACTAATTTTTTTTTTGACCTTGGTTTGGTGATTGTAAGATTTTCAATGTTAAGTTGTCGTTCAGTGGCCGAAAATTCAAAATTTACATGTAAAATATAAGGTAAGAGCAATAATTTCTTGGTCCACGCAATGTCCATTCTGGTTGTTTATTATTCTGTGATTTAACTAAGAGTCTGTATAGTTTTGAATTTAGTGGAAAGACAAAAAGAAAAAAAAAAATGAAAGATGCGGAAAATTTCAACGGGCTTTATTATTTTATAAATAATTTTAAAATACAATTAAACGATAACGCTTTTCCCATAGTAAAACCAGAGAGATATTTTACTTAAATTAATTAATCAATAGAATTAGAATCCCTCTGATACTGTGAAAAAAAGGGAATAATCGCTGCATATTTCGCGCAAAGCTGATCTGGAAGGAAATCTTCCATTAGCTTCCGAATGAAACGAGAAATTTCAAAGAAAGCAACGATTTGCAAAATGACATTGATAAAAATAAAGAATGTTTTATATTTCTCCATTACCACAAGACACGTAACGAAGAGTTTTATCAAGTAACGCAAACGTAAAATGGACGAAAAGAGCTCAGAAACCTAAGTTATCTGAGCAACATAAAAAAGCAAGTTTAGCTTTTTCAAAAATGAATGGACTTTGGTAATAAGTAGAAAAATTTTGTTTTCTCTGATGAGAAAAAATTTGACTTTGATGGCCCAGATGGATGCCAATATTATTGGCGCGATCTCAGAAAGGAACCAGAAAAGTACATTTCACGTAATTTTGCTGGTGTCACAGGAATGATTTGGGACTCGTTTAGTTTTAGTGGTTCACTTCCGATAGCTTTCATAAATACCAGAATGGTTTCCAAAAAGAACATAAAACTTTTGAAGACACCATTAATTGATCATGAAGAATCTGGTGAAGCTTTGATCCACGTTTCACGGCTAATACAACAATGGTTTCAATAATGTGACATTAACTTATTAGGATGGCCAGCATTTTCACCCCTATAGGAAAGATATGGGGGGCTCCAAAACCCATAGAAAATCTATGGGAGCTACTGGCACGTGACGTGTATACCATTGGTAGACAATTTTCTAAAACGAATCAATTATCAGAGGCAACAAAAAACTTAAAATTTCGGACTGTTTTATAAATATGTCCACTGTAGTTTTGGTGACTCAAAAAAGTGAAATGGAAATATATTTGAAACAAAGAAAAAAATACACGTATACTTCTAAATATTGAATATTTTGGAACCTAGCGAGTTATGAAAGTTACACATACATATACTCGTACATTTATAATTTGGAAATTATTTAATTGGCAGGTTTTGTTAAGTACTGCTTATGCTGTTACTGAGTTTTGTTATGCGGCGCTTGTAGAACATAAAAACTATAAAAGCATTAAGAAGATTCAGATGAAATTTGTTAATGATACGCGTAAGAAACAAATCGCAGGGAGACTTTGATGTTACGAACAACGTGTAATGCCCTTGGTCAATTGGTATTGCCTTGACCATTCATAACAGTCTAAAGATGGAATCTTCGACAAGATCGCAATTACTCTATTTTGCTCATGCTCGCCGAGACGTGGCTATACTGAAGAATAATCCTTTGTTTTTCTCGATGCCCACAAATTATCGAAATTATAAATTTCAATTTTTAATTTTACCATTAATGTCAAACGTTGGTCCTCCAAACCCAAAATGTAATTTTGTAATTTTGTGGTAGCTCAATTTCGAAATCTGAATATAAATATTTTTGCGGTATATTGTTCACTAAAATGTAATTTTGAGTTATTTTTGCAAAAATTTGAGTTGGTTACCTCCGAATTTATTAAATGTATTGTCATCGGAGACATCAACCTTAACATATCCAAGTCGTATTGCGATATTATAAAATACAAGGAGACTGTTAACTGGCTATGTATTACTGAAAAAACAGAAGCAAAAATTTGCAACAAGAGTTATTATTTATCATATTGCTACTGATTTATACAACATAAAGTTCGGATTCTGTATAAAGGACACTTCTATTTCTGATCCAATAGTCAGAGATCCAATATGGTATAGCATCGTGAAAATTGATAATTTCGAAAGTCTTCGAACGTCGAGGAATTGTGAATGCACAATTTTCTGCAAAGTCACAAGAAACAAGCACCTTTGTA
This sequence comes from Tipula vernalis, assembly GCA_958295665.1. Taxonomy (NCBI): domain Eukaryota; kingdom Metazoa; phylum Arthropoda; class Insecta; order Diptera; family Tipulidae; genus Tipula; species Tipula vernalis. Next base: position 100,096,084 of record OY282558.1, on the reverse strand, counting down.
GGTTTCAGACTTACCTTTTATTTTTTATGAAGATAATTGTTGTAGTGAAATGAACCAATGAGGAATACGATTTTTCAGCTTAGTTTAAAAAGAAACCAGAATCTCGGATAGTAGGCTTCAATTTGAATGGTATTAATGTGCATATCCGTACTTATAAACGCACTTGATTTGAGGAGGATCACTACAATCAAAATATTTTTACTAATTAAACCTTAGAGTCTAGAATTTCAGGTGTCTGATTTATCTTTTGAAAATTTAAATAAAAAATCAATGATGCCAAAATAAAGTTGGTAACAACATTTTTTGATTAATGTGAGCCATTCCCAAAAATTAGCGAATTTTATACAACTTTTCACTGTCCAAAATTTTTAACTGATGAAAATTAAATTTGTGTCAAGTATCAAATGAATGCTTTCGTAATGGGGCAAGTTGAGTATTTCTGATTGACGTATTTTGTAATAAATAACGTATAATAAATAACTCGGAACGGTGTCAAGTAGCACTTCCATTAAAACATCACCAACTATTGTAGATAATGGTGAACCCATAACCTGAAACGGGCTAAAATATCCTGATTTTAAACAAATCTCTAGACTATATTAAAATTTTGTTTAAATGCCAGTATGTGACTATCACTAAACGCATATTTAAAATAATTTTTAAAGCCAGGTCAGTTTTAATATTAATAGTAAAACTGTGCCCAAGTTTGAGTACATATCGATTTGGGATATCCTGTTGTTTCGTAAATTCTATTAATTTGTTGAATTTGTAAGTTAAATCTCTGATCAATAGTTTCACCTCTCAATATTTCAGTCAACTATTTTGTAGTTTTATTGGTTGTTATAACCCGTAAAGTAGAAGAAGTAAAAAAAAAATTCAGCCGTTGGGAAAAATGGATCTGTAAAAATATACACTTTACTATTAATTCTGTTGACGGCAGATAGTTGAGATGTGGAGTTTAAAGCCAATTTTGTAAATTTTTATTTTTTACAGCGATCCCAAATTTGGAATGTGTGTCTTAAGGCCTATCAGTCAATTGTCTTCAGTGTGCAATAAAAAAGCTTCATCTTTTTAGATTTAGTAATGCATCATCAATTATATATATGGAGCATTTTGTCAAATTGGCCACCCACCTGCACATTTAATTTTTGAGATAAATAAACATTTTTGGGCTTAAAATTTTCGTTGAGATGTCTTATTTTTAATGCCGTTCCGTTTCTATGGCGTCTTTGGATTTTCAAAATGGCGGAAAAAACAAAATATCTGCACGAAAATTGTTATAAAAACGTAATTTTGATTCTGTTAATTTACTCAAAAGTGTTTTTGGAGTCACTATTTACAAGTCTCTTATTTGTTTTTTAAATTCCAAGATGGAGGCATTTTCGACTTTCAATAAAATGGATGAAAACATGTCCTTGGAAGTTTTCGGGGTCGTTTATCACGAATTTTAGATCAGAATTCAAAAATTCAAGATGGAGAATCAAATATGCTCGAAAAAGGATACATTTTTCGACATTCAAAAATCAATAAAAACATGATCTGGTCAGAATTTGAAAATTCAAAACGGAGGGACCCAAGATGGCTTATATATCTAGGTTGTTTGGTCTCTCCAATATAAAACAATTTAAAGTGATAAAGAACACTTAAAAATAAAAACGGGCAGACACGAAAATAGAAAAGAAAAAAGTCATAGACATCTTATTCTGATTGTACTCAAATGAAAATGAAATGTTAAGAAACACGAACCATGCACTCTAATCGTACCATATCGTAATTATACACTCTAGTCGTACCATATTGAATATATTATGAGTTGTTTATTTTGTCTCGTTTAAAATCCTTTAGTAGTTTTGTGTGTAGTTGTGAATAAAATTATTGAAATTTTAATTAAATTTTATGGATTAATTGATAGATTCCAAGTTTGATTTTCACATAGGTCTAAGTATAATTATTAATCTACAAATGGCTGTAAAATATTGCCGAAAATAACGAGTTTTCATTCAGAAAATGTAATTTTTTAAAAGTCTTTTTTACACAGGTTTATATGGAACATCACAACATATGCGCCTCTTATAAAAAGCACGTTTAAAAAATGGCGGAAGCACTAGGGCTCTTATATATATAGAAGGGTTTTTGATTCGAGGCCGATCGATACCTCGTAAAAATTGTTTCAATCGATACTTGTCGTCTTTAAGTTTATCCCCCACCCCTTGGAATGCTTCTTTTGGGATGCTTCGTTTGATTCTGGTCCAAACAGTTTCGAAGCAACAGTATTCCTCAGTGAAATTCTATTATTGAGAATGGGATTACTTCTTCTTTGACTATCGCTGATCTTAGTAATTATTTCAATTAATAATATATGTCTCGAAATTGATTCCCCAGCCCCTTGAAGGGTGGTTTTTGTTATCTTTCCTCGTTTGTAAACGATTCTTGTTGAAAACGGCAATATATCATATCATATTTTAATTGATAATTTATTCATTTTTGTTATTTTAATCGATAGCCGAGGTCCCGATGTTTATCCTCAGACTAATAAAAACTTATAAATATCCAAGAAACAAAAACATCCAAAGTTGGTTCCTTTTACCTCTGAGAGTTGGAGTTGGGTTTTACAAACGGTTTTATTCAATAGAGAAGGATTTTCAGTTCATTTCCAAACTCCCTTATAAGGCAGTTTTTAAGGGACTCGCCCCTTGTTTCTGGACAAAAATTGTGTAAAAAATACACTTTTTATCGGAAATATGGTGACTTTTTGGATACAATTTTTAAATTCTGACCTCAATTTCGTGATCACCCCGAAAACCTTCTAGGGCATGTTTCTACCGATCTTTATGAACGTCAAAATATTGACCATTTATGGCAGTCATCTTGAGTTACCGCCCCCCCCCCACTTCTTGAATTTTTCATTTTTGGTCCTAAATGTGATCAGCGACCCAGAAAATCCCTATAGATCATGTTTTTATTTATTTTTATGAATTTCGAAAAGTTTATCCTTTATCGGCCATATTGTATCCGCCATCTTGAATTTTGTAATTCTGACCTCAAATTCGTGAACAACGACCCGACAACCTCTTTGGACATCTTTCTATCAATTTAATGAATGTCGAAAAATTGGGCACTTTTGGCGGCCATCTTGGATCCGCTATCTTGGAATTTTTAAAACATAAATGAAAGACTTGTAGGGACTTGTTTCATTCAGATATTTTGTTTTTTCCGCCATAGTTGGTCCTCCATTTTTAAAATACAAAGACGCTCTAAAAACGCTATACGGCATTAAAAAGTAGACATGTCAACGAAAATTTTAGTACCAAAAATGTTTATTTATCTTAAAACCTGAAATGTGCAGGGGTGACCGATTTGACAGAGAATACTCTATATATGTATATATTTTTTTTGCAAAATACTTTTACTACCATTAATCTTGCGGATTTGCATTCTTTTCGATGATACTGTAGCCAACATTTAGCCCCGTTTACATTAATTTTAGTAAGCCATTTTTTTATTGTTGTTGCCAATACTCGCATTTTTAAGTTTTTCCGTAAAATTACACTTTTGTACGAAATTAGACACATTTAACGACATGACCTTAATGCTCTCGCCAGAGCTTAATAATATTAGAGCGAATTCATTCGAATGTTTACTCTACTGTTGAATATAAAAGCTTCGTACTATATAGTAGTATACATTTGTATCAGACAACTTTATTTTGTAATCTAAACTTTTCCAATTTTATATGTCAATATTTTCTATGCTTTAAAAATCTTGTGTTTTTTGCGTAAATATTTGGATTGGGATTGCCACGAAACAAATATTTTTTTCGGCAAAATTTTCGAGGTAATTTTAACATCAATAAGTACACAAAAGAAAAAAACTTTCCAAAAAATTAAAACATTAAACAAAACTGGCTATTATTCATAGTGGTTGGATTTTAATTAAAATATTATATTCTCGTTTTTCGGTAACGTATACCTTACATTAAATTCAGGTCACATTTTGTGGTTTAAAAGGGAAACTCTTTGAACATTGAGTTTAATTTAAACCAAATTATTTGTTTTTGTAACCGCACAAGTTTTTTTATGTAATTAATTTGAACTTTTGTATACATTACAAATATTAAAAAAAAAATAAAAATTTATTAATTTAATATAAATTATGTATACATTTCTGTTCAAATTATTAATTTATGGTTTTTATTAATATTTTTTTTTATCAGTTGGTAATTATTAATGAATCTGGTATAATATAATTAAAACTGGAACACCAAATATATTTGATCAGCTTAAATTGGTAATTTAAATTAAATTAATACCATTCCAACTTTTTGATGTAAAATTATTTAAAATTCTGGGCTGATTCAAAATCACAAAATCTAAATATTTAAGAATCTAACAGTTTTTTAAAATAGTGGGCCACATAACATTCTTGCGGACACTAAAATTAGTTCACATTACAATAAGTCGTTTAAAGATGCAGAATAATATAACTTTGCCTGCTATAACGAATTTCAAATTGTTTTTTATTTTTTATTTTATTAATGAAGAGATAGAATTTTTTTTTACAGGTATGATTTTTCGTTTTTTTAATTTTTTTATGGTCACAAAATTTACATCAATTACCCATAAAATTCTATTATTTATTTTCAAATCGCCATAAAAATTTGAGCCTGTATAAAATCGAAAGCATGATTCAAAAATAAATCATAATGACCTCAATCTGTAATTGAAATAAATCAATTTTATTTTTATTATTCTTTAGGTCGATCGGATCATAAAACAACAAAAATTTTTATAGCCAGGCAGTGATATATGGCTATACCTATATACGATATTAGTATTTGGTGAAGGTGTATTACATACCTGAAAGTAGTAAAAATTTCCGAGTAAAAATATTTTCTCTTTTATTCTAACTTGCCGACAGTACCATGTTTGATAAAACTTGATTAAAACCGTAGATATGTTATATGAATGAGACACACAAATATTTTTATTGACTTTTTCATAGGATATATCCTAATAAAAATATATTTAAATTTATCCCAAATGTTATACTAAACGTATAGGTGTTATACGTGTAACGTGAACAAGTATATCAGGATCAAATGGTTAAATATTGATTTCTGGAAAAAAATAAAATTAAATTTACAATGCAGTTACAGAGCTTGAGTTATATACTATATGGTTCTGTTGATTAGACCGTTTGGTTTAAAATTGGTTAAGAGCTGATTGCATTTTGTCTACACTCGTATATGTACATATATGTTATGGTAATCGCATGAATTTCCTCTGACCTGAATATTTTGCCCCATAAAATTTAGTAAATTGAAAAAAAATTTCTTGTTCGACTTGGTTCAAATCTAATTTAGTTTACTGTAAATTTGTTGCTATATTAACATATAATAGCTAGCCTGTAAATTTTATGCTTCTTGGGTCAGAAACGCAATTCAATTATTGATTTGGTTATTTTTATGGATCAATTAAATTGATTTTTGGTACTGTTGATACAGACGTATCTGAAAAATAAAACCAATAAATATTACACAAACAATTTTTTTAAGGAACTAGCTAGTTGCTACATCCGCTTAGAGTAAGCCATACTCCCCACCTTCTGATCAATTTTTCATGCTTTGTGATTTATTCCATTTTGCCTTAATCGTTCAACAGGATAATTAGCTGGATTTAGTAAAAAAAAAAAAGTTTTCACGGAGAAGCACATTTTCTATCATAAAATACAAATCTTTACTACCCTACTCGGCAAAATAATCGCAAGATACCTTTTGCTTTGTGATTAAATGAGCTTTGGTATGTTGTGAACAAATGAATCAAATATTTTTAAAAGTTTTTGAAAACTTCATTTCGTTTTCTACTTTAAACTTTTACAAGCTGTTCAATGGCTTTAGAATGTATTTCTTTTTTATTAAGGTGTTGTAAAGTTTTCATTATGTTGAAGTTCAGTAAAAAAAACAAAGACGATCTTTTATTACTTATTAAGTTTAGAAATTAGTTCAACTTTTATTTTAGTGACAAGAAATTTTTATATACAAATAAATGAATAATTGTAACAAAGGAAAATCACACTAAATTATTTGAGAGCTGTTGTTGTCAATCAAAAGTTGTTGTTGTCAAATTATATGTGTTCCTAAATATAATTTGATTAAAAAGATCCCTTTGGCTTTTGTGAAACATGCTGTAGTGTGTTTTGGTAAAGATGAGCCCAACCACTTTATAAGATTTTGAAAACTTTCGTTGCTTTTTCAGTTAAACTTTTATAAGCTTTTTAAAGAAAACATCATTTTTCACATAAGATTGGTTAAATCGGAAGTTTTTTGGCGTTCAGCTCATTAATTGAACTTTTTTTAGAATGAGAAGAAAATTTTGTGTTTTGTAATTCTGTGCTTACTAATAAATGAATAATTGTAATAAATCAAAAATCAAACTTAACCATCTGATAGTTATTGTTGTTAACCAAAAGTTGTTGTTGTCAATTTATATTTGTTCACAAATTTTTTTATTTTTTTTATTTTTTTATTTTATTAGGCTTGGCTCCTATATGAAATAGAGCCATATTGCCAAAAAATCCAAATTTATAAATTCCTTGTTACATATTTTTCTTCATAACTTAATTTTACAAATAGAATTTTAAATAGAATTTTACTCCCTGCACATATTCCGTCGGCTATTCATTATCTCGTATTAAATTGTTATTCCACTCAACCTAATAAATTCATACACCACCTTATAAACCAAAAAACCACCCTCATTCATTAAATCACTTAGATTTCTTGCATTCCGAAGGATGTTGAACTTAGATCTATATTGGCTATATCTGGGACAAGCCAATATGAGATGTTCAACATCCTCCACACTTCCACACAACTCACAATCTTTGTCCTCACTCAAATGACGTTTCCACAAGCATTCCTTCCAATTTCCATGGTTCAGCCTGATTCTCTCAACCGTTCGCAACATTCGCGTATCTCCTTTGAGCTCCTTAAAGAACGGAATTCTCAAAGGAGTACCACGGAGCACGCTGTACTTCATTCCTTTCGTTAGACTTTTCTCGTTAAATTCACTCTCCCATTTTCTCCACAGATTCATTTGAAACATTCGAAGTACATCTCTTGCATCATTCCTTTCGTACTCCTGAACCATGTCATTCAATGTACCCTTTTTAGCAAACATATCGGCTCTTTCATTCCCTTCGATCTGTCTATGTGATGGGATCCATTGTATGGTCACATCACGTTGACAGTCTCGAACACATTCAAAAATTAAATCAACATACACATTGCCTTTCCTTCCACCTCCACATTTTAGCAAACATAAACCACTCTGGGAATCGGAAAATATTACTATTTTCCTTTCCCCTTCATTCACAGCCAGTTTAATTCCTTCCAACATTCCAATCAGTTCAGCGTTCATTATACAGATGCTTTTGTCCACTTTAAAATACTTTTCCACATTCTTACCAGGCATAAATACACCAACACCCACTCCATTCTCATTCACACTAGCATCTGTATAAACTATATCATCTTGCACGTACCGCTGACTGATTTTCCCAAACATAATTTTAGCGATAACTTCATTCATTCCCTTATTAAATTCCTCCATTTTCAAACATACAGTAAGATTATTAGGAACGGGTTGCGGACCAGCATTGCCTATACTCAGAAACATGTTCAAGTTTTCAAGTGCAATACTAGTTCTATATGTCGGTTTGTACACCGTCCTATTTTGTAATCTTACTATCATCTCGTTCCAAAACTCATTTTCCTTAGTTATCATTCGCACTGTCTCTCTCACTGTGATCCACTCTCTCTTGTAATCAAGAGGTGAATCACCCATTTCAGACCACAGAGTGTGTATTGGGGTTGAGTTAATCGCCCCCAATACCACTCTTGCACATGCATTTTCTACTTTCATTAATTGGCTAAAAGCCCCTTTCGAACCATTCCCATACACACTAATACCATATCCAATTTTGGAGGATATAAGGGCCTTCCTTAACATGTCAGTCACACTCATGTGAACGCCCCATTTAGGTTTGCTCACCCGTTTAACCACATTTAAACGTTCCTTGCAGTTATCTGCCAAAATTTTCATGTGCTTCCCAAAATTCATACGTCTATCAATCCAAATACCCAAATACCTGTACGCATTTACTTGTTCAATACTTTGACTATCAACACTTATATTAACATTTGCAACGTTTGTTCTGAAACTCATAAAAGCACACTTATTAGGATTCACTCTCAGATTCAACATTTTAAGTTTTTGAATTATATCATCTACCCCCTTTTGCGCTCTTTGAGCCGCCACATCAATACTTCTCCCTTTACCAATTACTACAAAATCGTCTGCAAATTGCAGAACGATTTGATTGTCTGTATTGATGTGGTGTATCTCGCTGGTATATAGGTTGAACAGAGCTGGAGATATTCTACTCCCTTGCGGAAGTCCAATATTTGCAACTCTCTCCAACCTAAAACCATTTCCATTCAGAACCATTTTTCTATCAGTCATGAAATCTTTTATCCACATACATACTTTCCGTGAAAATCCAAAATTCGATAGAATTTGTTGTAATTTCCACGGAACCACATAATCGTAAGCTCTTTCAATGTCCAAAAATACCGCAACAGCTTTCAAATTATCCTTTCTTACTTCCCAAACAAACTTTTCCACACACTCAATTGCAGAGTGGTTCTTTCGAAATCCAAATGTTGTCGATGGCAACAAATTATTCTCATTCACAAAATCTTCCATGCGCTCTTTCATCATTCCATTTAAGATTTTTATAAAAACATTCAACATACATATGCCTCGATAATTTGTTGCCACATTTGGATCTCTCTCCCGTTTAGGGATGGGAACCACCCTGCTCTCTTTCCATTTGTCCGGTATTTTTAATCCCATCCACACTTTGTTGATTATCTCAAGCAAATTATGTTTTGCTGAGTCACTCAACAACCGAATCATTTTGTAACTTACTCGGTTCGTCCCTGGAGTGGTAGATTTTGATCTATCTAACACCCTCAGGAACTCTCCCCATTCATACTTACAATCCATTCTTTCATTTCTACTCATTCTATCAACTTCATTTATTACTTTCTTGTTCGCAAATACAATTTGATTAATTAGAATCCTTTTTTTTTGTTGTTATTTATTTCTTTCTCGTTTCATCTCACTATTTTGACACATTTGAATTGTTATTGTTGTTTGTCAATTAGTAAGATTTCGGTATTGAATAAATTTGATCGTTTTGTAGAATTAGCAGTGTACCATGATCGATAATGGCAGTGCAATGATAATTTAGTTGACGGAGCATTGAAATGAAATCCGAATAATGATAAAGTAGCAAGTCCGAATATTTCAAAATATTTAAGCGGACTATTTTAATATTTGTTTTAATACCCTGTAATTGGCGATGGCTAATCATTTTTTTGTAAATTAATTTTTTTTACTTACAATTGAGATCTTGAGCAATCAACACGATATTCAATTAATATTATAAAAATTAAAATAAAAATCCATATTGTTAAAATTTAAAGTGATAGTTTATTGAATTACTTGGTGATATATTTTCTCCGGTGCCCATATCCAATAAGGAATCAGTGAGCCTTATTTTTTTTTGGTACATATTGGAATCATTTTTAACAATATTTTTTGAGGAAATTGGAAAGGAAAATCCGCAGCCGAAACCACGTTTCCTTTTTTTTGGAACGCCAATTTATTGCTGCCGATCATCCAAATCTACATACAATTCAAAACTGTCTATGGTCCTTCGAGCCGGATTCACAGATAAGTAGAAAATTTATTTTACAAATAAAATTAAAATTTAATTATTTTACGAATAATCTGTGAATAAAATAAAAAAAAAAAATTGAAACGATAATTGATTCGGTATCCATTTTGAAATTATTTCAAAATTAAATTTAAGACGAAACTAATCGTATCTGAATTAAACGGGAATTGAATTACTGCGAGTTTTAGAAATAGTGCTTAACACGTGTAGTGAGAAAATGAGTGAATTAGAGGGTCTAAAAAAGCAACGCGCCTCATACAAGGGAATTTTGACCAAGCTATTGAATTTTGCGAGTGGCCTAAACGAAGATTCCAAAGAAACCATTGAAGAAATGCGTATAAAGGCGAGTCGTGCCAAAGAGATCCTGGAGAAAATAGATACGGTAGAAGCAGCCATGTTCGCAATTAACAGTGAAGAAGAATCTAAAATTGCCGACGCTGAAGAAGCTTATTACGCAATAGTGTCTAAATTAAATAACTGGATAAAAGAGCTCGGTATTAAAGAATTATCCAATGCCAATAATGATGATAGCTTCAACATGACCACTGTGAACTCAGCAACAGAGGTACGTTTAGCTAAATTACAAATCCCAACTTTCTCCGGCGATAATACAGAGTGGCAAAGTTTTTTTGGCTTGTTCCACTGGAGCATCCATAGTAGAGACACCATAACACCAGTTCAGAAGTTTCAATATCTGAAGGGTTTACTTAAAGGCGACGCGTTCTCTTTAATTATGCACTTGAGGATTACCGAATCAAATTATATAGAAGAATTAAAAAACTTAGACAAATATACGATCGTAAACGGCATACGATTAATGCGTTCATTAGAAATTTTATTGAACAGCCTAATGTACACTTAGCAAGCGCTTCAAACATTAGTAAATTATTAGACACCTCCGACGAGGTAGTACGCGGTTTGAATGCTATAGGAGATCAAGCCGAATCTAGGGATCCTTGGCTCATATACCTGTTGCAGCAGAAGTTAGACGATGAAGCCCGCAGTTTATGGGCACAAGAGAATACAACCAATGAATTTCTAACCATACAAGAGTTCTTCGATTTTTTAATAAAAAGGACTGACTGACGCACTTGAGTCAGTAATGGCACATTCCATCCGATCAACCAGAACACCCACGTCAACTAAATCGAAGTATTGCTTTGCTACCACCACTGATGAAACCAATTGTATCGCGTGTAATAAACAACAACACCGATTAATTGATTGCGATCGATTTAAAACATTGACAGTCGAAGAACGAAGGGCATTACATACTTGGTAGCAATCGAAGATGTTTTTACTGTCTAAATCTGGGACACACCGTATATGATTGCAGAATGCGAGGCAGATGTCGTCAATGTGCTCGCAAGCACCATTCACTTATGCATACGGAGAATAAACCATCAAATGCCTTAATCACCACCAACGATTCAAATGGTAGCCCCAAGGAGAATGCAGTGTCGACTAATCATACACGTGATATTTTATTAAAATGCACCGTACAAACCGTACTTCCCACGGCAATAATTCTTTTGTTTGACAATTTTGGTGTACCAAGATCATGTCGTTCCTTACTGGACATTGCCTCCCAAGTTTCGTTTATGACTGAATCACTCGCTCAGAAGTTAGGTCTACCACGGACAAATTGCAGAAATTTAATTACAGGAATTGGCCAAACAAATAGCGGAAGTTCCCATGGAAGTGTACTATTGCGATTAACATCCCGGTTTGGCACGGTGGAATTAGCATCTTTGAAGGCACTCATCATTCCGAAGATTACGTCATCATTACCCGCCTTTGAATTCGACATAAGCTGCATGAAAATATTTTCCAAAATCAGTTTGGCCCACCCAGATTTCCACAAGCCCGGCTCAATCGAAATATTACTTGGTGCAGATACCGTCTTCGAATTGCTTTAGGATGACATCAAGAAAATAAATTCGTCAAACATGAGCGCGCAAAAGCAACTTGGGTTGGATCGTAGGAGGCAAACACGAAGCTGCTTCAACAGAAATCAAACAGTCATTCACAACCGTTGTTGATATTGATGCTACGCTACAGCAATTTTGGGCAACTGAAGAGCTTCCTCCAGTCAAGAACATTACACAGGAAGAACAAGATTGTGAAGAATGGTTCAAGGCGACAACACAGCGAGCTGACGATGGGAGGTTCGTTACCAAACTTCCATTCAAGAAACCATCGAAGATTGTTGGATCAACTTACCAGCAGGCTATATCCATATTGCTAGGAATGGAGAAACGCTTCAAGGTGAATGTTCAATTTCGCCAACTGTATGAAAATTTCCTAAAAGAATATCTAGATCTAAGCCACATGGAACCGTTCGAAGTAAACCACGCATAACTTCAGCAATCGTATATTCTGCCACATCATGAAGTCTTGAAGAGCAATAGCAGCACAATAAAATTGCGCATAGCTTTTGACGCATCCGCAAACTCAACCACAGGCGTATCACTGAACCATAACTTGATAATAGGTCCGAATATTCAATCGAGCCTATTGCAGATACTTACGCGATTCCGACAGCATCATTACGTATTAGTGGGCGAAATAGAAAAGATGTATCGTCAAGTTTGGGTAGATGCGGAACATCGCAAACATGAGATTATACTGTGGCGAGATGAGAATCAAATAATCCGCCCATACGCTCTAAAAACCGTCACATATGGCATGGCATCCGCCTTATTCATGGCCACCAGAAGTTTGAAGGAATTAGCCCAGTTACATGAACAAGAGCATAGCTCTTGCCAGAAGCTAGCCGAGCCATCGAACAAGATATTTACGTCGATGATTTGATGACTGGGGTATCCACATTACATGATTTGATTAAGCTGAAAGACAATATTCGGAAGATATTAAGTAGCGGTGGTTTTAATTTAAGAAAGCTGTCTTCAAACGACGAACACATTCGAGATTTGTTAAATCAGCCAGGCTCTAATCATATCAAAGTAATATCAGAACATCCAGAACCGGTAAAGTTATTGGGAATAACTTGGGTTTCTAACACCGACCACTTCGTGGTTCATGTAAATCTGAGCGATACTCAAATCCATACCAAACAAAGTTTCTTATCGGAAGCCAGCACAATATTCGATCCCTTGCGACTTTTATCCCCAATCACGATAAGCATTAAAATATTATTCCAGAGTTTATCGCTGAAAAAGATTTGATGGGATGAGCAACTGCCTACAGAAACGAGAGCATCCTGGACTGAACTGCGAAACAACCTAAACGATCAAATTTATTCAATACCGAAATCTTACTAATTGATAGTTGTATTTTAGTAGAGATGAATCCAACAAGATTTTTAAGCTTTTTAATTAAAACAGGGATCAGAGAGTTATTTTTTCATAAGGTTGATGTTTAGTAAAAAATAAATGCCAGCTTTTGTGGCTTATTATGTTTAGAAATTGAACATTTTTGTATGAGCAGGTGCTATGCTGGGTATTGGAATACATTTTCGTGGGTTTTGAAAACTTTGACTAGCTTTTAAAATTAAACTTTAATAAGTTTTCAAGAAACACAAGCACCAGAATTTAAAAGGTCTGCAAGTAGAAAATCGGCTCTTTAGTTGGATGCATTAAAAACATACTTGAACGCATCCAAATTGGCTGCCCTTTTGGATATACATATGTAGCTTATTTTTTGCTGTTTTATGTAAAAAGTTTTAATGTCAATAGTTAAATGTAGACCTTAGAAGCTGCAAATAATTAATTCGGCTATATACCTTGACAGTTTATTTTTATTTTTTCGACTGACTTTTGAACAATAATCTTTGTATAAGATTTTGACATTTGGAAAAATGTACACATATTAATATTTGTTTTTAACTTTTTTGGTACTAGCTATGTCACCTAATTAATTTTGCTTATTGTCTTACATCAAATCATTCACCGCCCCTGAATAATTAATTCAGTTTATGATTCACCTTATCTGCCAATAAGTTGACGATGAACGCTCATCATCGATTAGTACAACGTCATCTATTTTGATGTTTCCAAAAGTAAAATGCCAAGTTCAAGTCTCTAGATAGATTTGCCTCACTATAGTCGCCATCTGGAAGCAGGGGCAGATTTATTTAGGACAAAGTTATTCTTTGGTTGATGTGCTAGCGTTTTGGTATTTGTTTAATTCATTTCACACCTCCTTTAACACCTTCACATTATTATTATTGTAAAGTAATCTTTTAGAAATTAATCTTCAAACATTTTACGGATATCTTCCAAAGTTCACCTTTAAGTGCGGAAGCTCTGACAAAATTTGGCATGTTGCCATTATACAGTGCCTTGCAAGTACCACGACGAGCCATGAACCATTGAAGAGATCCAATAAAGTTTTCCGTTCATAAGTTTCTCACTACTTGTGCATCTACCGTTTTAGTGGCTAAGGAAACAAGTGAATGTGATCTACGACAATTTATTGCTGCGACTTCTACTTTTTGAAAGGTGTGGGAAAGTTATCCTAGTTGCTTCGGCAGTGCGTCCATCAGCTGATTTTCTATTCATGGTTTATTCTTAAAACAAATGAAGCATTTATAAATCGTATTAAATCATTACAGTGAACTGTTCAATATTTCTTCCGGTCAAAGGTAAGCAAAAGCTCATACCAGTACAATGGATGATAATCGCACACAATCATCTTTGAAGCTGGTAAACGTCGAGGCAGTATGATAGGGTGCTCTACCTCAAATGTTTCTGATGTTTCATATAGTCCTCGCTCATAAATGGAATCAAAGTTGTTTTCCATTTTCACAAGAAGTAACAGGAAGTGACAGTTTGCCTTAATTTTCCTTAGATTTAGATCTCCATCATGTACTTCATTAGTTCACCAAAACCCAAATTAAACAATTACCATGAAAAATATAATATAACTGATTAGATAAAAACTAACCATCGACGATTACGCATACTTTTTAATTTTCTTCTGGATGTTGGCTCAAAATTAATCGTAAAAAACTCGAATTTTCTATCAATAGTTAGTACAACAATTACAGTTCTCAAAACCTACCTTTAAAAGTACAATATCAAGAACCGCAATCGCAGCACAACTGCAAATTTTGTATTTTTCTGGCTCAGAATTTCCTGATTTATGGTAAGGTTGGTTTCAAAACATCGAATTTTCTATGAAATGTATGGAAATAATCAAGCAATCTAAAGCACAATGGCAGATTTTGGAGCTTTTTGGCTCATAATTTGCTGATTTATAGCAAGGTGATTTTCAATAAAATCGAATTTTCTATGGCATGAACGTGAACATTCTTAAGAGTTAATTGCACCAAATTAAGTCCTATGTACCATAAATTGGGATAAATGAGTTCATCCAAAAATATAACACGAGACGCGCGATCTGTTACTATTAGCAACATTTGTTTTTTTTACCAATAGCTTTGAAGACTAATTTTTTTACTGCATATATGTTACAACACAGAAAGCTTCTTGCTGAAGTGCTGAATTCAAAACTGCTGCGAGTTCATCTTATAATACATCTATAGGTTTCATATCAATGTGCTATTCGTCATCGCAGTGCAACGATTCTAGCCGTAATTTTTTAAATATGATTTTGATTTTGATCATTAACGGTGATAATCAACCAAGCGGATCGTAAATCTTGCATGATTCAGACAATAGTGTCCGTTTTGTACGTTTAAGCAATTTTTGTGGCAAATTCGAGTGGAATGTGAATTGAACCGATTTCGAGTTCCAAATTAGGACCTGAACATTATGAATTTTAATTAGATCCTAGGAGAGAGCGAAGATTAGACAGGTAACAAGTTTTCGGATTTGTCACCAATATACTCGATGTGGCTATATTCTCGTTCATAAATATGTGGTATAACGTTTTGGACTGAGGATCTCTCTTAAAGCGATGCTACGTTACATTGGGTTCAAAAGACCTTATGCCGCACTACAGTTTCATGTTAGATGTAAACGGTGTCGTTTTAACAGCGCACGAGTTCAGAAATTTGATTTTTCCATTCTTATCCATAACATCAAAAACTCGTTTACTCCGAGCAAAATATCCACGGGTTGCTGAATTTCGTTAAACTACTTTCGACTTAGTCTGGACAAAATATCTATCACGGCAATTAAAATACAAAAAGGTCACAAAAGTAACTAAGGCACCGTTGCACTTAGAAAGTGTTTTAAGCAATATGAACATATGCGGAAGAACAATTAGGCGAATATTAGGAGAGGCAGATCTTTATCATAGGATTGCTGGGTTACAATTGGACTAAAGTATAATGAGGTCAAATATTGTTCATACCAAATTACGTCGGGCGAAATTCACAGAATTGTTATTAAAACGTTATTCAACCTTAGAGTTTTGTGTTGATTATTTAATTTAATAAATACTTTTTCTTAACGAGTAGTTCCACCCAACCTGTAACAAGAGTTTGTATTCTTTTGCGCATCGAAATATTCCGATTAAATTGCAATTGTAATTGAAATAACACAAGATTTTGCGTTTTCAATATATCAAGTAAGATAAACATTCAATTTCCGATATTTGAAAAATGCAAATATGGTTAGAGCATAAAATACCATATATTCCATTTTGGACATAACTTAAGCCAATAAACAAAAAAAAAAAATGCTTCGCCCAAAACAGAAACGAAAAAAAAAAATACTTCCGATGGCGGCCACGTTTTGCCATTTTTTGTTGCATTGATTGGTCTGTATATCTAGAAGGCATGGACTTTATATACTGCGATCTCGGCTTGTTCAAATAAAACCTCATTCTATTTCTACTTTTATTCAACAATCTTTGTTTCCCAAATAATTGTTTACGATTTTTTGTCGATGTGAAGAAAAGAAAGAGTACATAACAGGCTGAGATAGCAATAGAAAAGGCGTATAATAAAAACGGAATACAGTTTTGTTTTTAAAACATGTTTTCAGAATGTTCATTTCGACATTTTGTGAACCAATATTGTTGTTGTAAGCAATGTATTTTTCTGATTTTCTCCTTTTCTTGGCTTCGTTATTTCGGTGATACCAGATTATACTTTGGTACTCAGACATTATAAAATAAAACGGAATAAAAAAGGCGTAATCAAAAATAAAATCTACTTAAGGTGGTTGTGTGGTTATTTCCCCATTTAATCATTGGTATATTTTCGTTTTGTTAATCCAATGAATGTCGTTTGTTCGTTTTGCGTGTTATTTTAATGAATTGCTGTTGTGAAAGGTTAAGTTTTAAATGAACTGTTATTTTTTATATTTTATCTGAGATATAACTTTTTAGGCCTCGAATTATTTTTTTAACGCATAGTTTTTTAGTGCATGTGATCCTTAGATTGAATTTATTAATAAAGTGGACTGTCAAACCCTCACAAATTTTTAAAATTTTAAATATTGCGCAGCTGCAATAATTTATTTTACCCCATCCTGAATTTGTGCTCACGAACCGCCACTGGTTAAATTAGTAATAGGATGATTAATAAATTATAATTCGTAAGAAAAATTCCATACAAGAACATTAGTGATATTCTTGATTAAAAGTTTTTCTCATTAATCATGTCAACTCGGCATAACAACAAAATATTTGTTATGCTATAATAAACTTTTTCGATTTTCCAGTGAATAAGTTTATTGTAAACATTTTTTTTTCTTTCTTTTATATTTTTAAATAATCTTAAATATAAAGGGATTTTTTTCTTCAGTTATTTATGTGCTGAAAACCGAAGTTGTTAATTTGACTGGGTATTTATTAGTTATGCTAAAGAAAATATTTGAAAGTTTTATTAAATGGGCTCGTAGTTTATCTAAGGAATTTATCCACCACAATGATCCATGGATAAATTACACGTATTATTTTATTTATCCCCAATATTCATAATTTTTCAATAATAAAAGTTTTGACTTGGAATTCCGAGAGTTATTATAGTTATTTAGAGTGTTTTAAGGGTTTTATGAACCAAAGTTCTCCAGGAAAGTAACATTGTTAGAGATAACACCATTTTTTTGTGGTTAAACAATAATAAACTATTGTCTAATAATTTCTAATTCAGCAGGATCAATATTCGGGACCCATATTAACTAACATCCAGCTAAGCTTATTCACTGAACATTCTCAGATTACTCACGGATGAATTATGATTTCATTCATTATTCATTCATTTTTCACTAAATATTTGGTCATTAATAACTCGATATTCACTAAATTCTGATTACGATATTCACTCATTATTCAGTATATTTACCGATGCGTTTTATTCTTTATTCGCTTAGTATTCCCTCGCTTTGTTTGCTTTCAATTATCACTTTTTATTCGTTGCTAAGTGATGAATAATTATTGAAGAATAATTAGTGGATCAAATCAGTATAGGGCGAATAATGAGCTAATCAATCATATTAATTTATGAATAAAGAGAAAATTCAGTAATAAATGAATATTTTGTGTACAATGGGTAAACAAAAATGAATTTTAAGGGTGAATAATGATTGAAAAATATGTAAATAATCTTAGAATAGTAAGCGGGTAATCAGAGCCATACAAAAATTTTTTTTTTGTAAAATATTTTGACTCGCTGAATTCAAATCCGCCACCAGATTTTAAGCCTCTACAACGCAGGACTCTTTATTCTTAGAAAGGCTTAAAGCCTATTTATTGTACAACTAGCGTCGAACTATGGATCTTGACCCTTATAACCAGGAACCCCTTATTCTTTGTTGTCCTGATGGCTGTTTATAATACAATAAGCTTCCAAATGTGGACGTCAAACCCCTACAACTCAGAACTTCTAAACCACAGACAAGCCAAAGTCTGTTTATGATATAGTGAGCTCCTAATCATACATCTTTAACCTCCATTAGCTAAAACTCCATAACCTTAAATAGACTCGAGGTTTGTTTATGGTACAACTCCAGGTTGCGCGAGCGGATTTTGCATAGCATGTAGCCATAATAAGGACTGTTTGTAAGGATAGAGGTTCAGCGGCTGCAAGGGCAAAGTGGAAATTACCCGACTTATTATTAAGGGTTGAGAATATTCGATAACTTCTTTTACTTATCCTCTTTTTTGATGCTGTAACGAGCGCTCTTCTCTCCGAAAGATCTGTGTAAAGGATTTCTGGTTTTGTGGGATGGATTTGTAGTTCTCTCTTAAACATCCAACAACAGTCTGCCTTTATATTATCGTCCCATTTTTCCTGTTATCGAGCTTCCATCAGCTTTATGTTTTTGTGGAAATATTCTCCCTGTTCTTCGCTGAAGTATGCAAGTTTTTCTGGAAGTCTATCTAGATGAGAATGCAGGAAATGCAATTTCAAATTCATGAAGCATCCCATCTTTTGAAATTTCTTGACCATTTTTGTAACTATTTCTTTAGACTACAGGCTTTTCTGTTTCGCAAACAAATGTTTTGCCGCACCTTGGAATCTAAGCCAAGCTGCTGTCCCAACTTTACTCTTTTTAGTTATAAAGAGGTTTTTGGAAATTTCTGATACTGATGATATGAGCTTATTTTATCTAGAACTGTGATAAGTTGTTACTTAAGGTTAAGCATGATGTGCCGACGAGGATTAGAATTTTTGTCGGATCTACTAAGGATTTATCAATAATATTTTGTGAACCATGTCAGTTTAGTAAACGAGTGCTGAAACCCCATTTTTCGCGAAATATTTACGGAATTCTTTGTCTCGGTCTAGAGAAAAGGAAACTTTAGTATATGCGGTTTCAAAAAATTTCTTTCCATCTAAAATGAGGCTAAGTACGGTGTGAGACAAGTACTGGGAATTTTGATGTTTTGTTGTTTGGAGCGTATTTTGATTCACTATAGAGAGTCTTCGTCAAACTGGATTTTTTCGGTTTCTTGACATTTACTACTGTTCCTAAGAAAAACTTAAGTTTTGCACTTTTTTGAATTATCTGAAATTGTTTGCATTACTGATAGAACAGTAATGTAAACTCTTTTGTCTTTATTTTTAGTATTGGAACCTTTTACATCATTCGGACAAAATTAATAATCTTTTATACTTTATACGTTTATTTATACTTCTTTTCTATATCGGTGGAAGGGAGTACTTCATAAGACCTTGATTTTTCTACTTTTCAATAATACAGTATCAATCTGAATCAATCTTTAGGAGTTACAAATGAAGTGCGGAACCCCGTTGGTATGTTCATCGATCTGTAATCCAAAAATTTCACTATAGATTTCCTTTACATAATCATCTATTTTTCCAACTTCATATTTACAACAATTTTACCAGAAAACATCGAAAATTTTATCACAATTGTGAGATTGTTAGTAACCAACTGTCATCAAAAAATATAAACCTGAAGTTGCATGATGACGACGCCTGAGAGCCCGCTTTCCTACACTGACCGGCCGACGATACTGGGGTTCCGAATTACTTCATAGGTATATTATAGGTTATAGGTATCTTATCTGCTTCTGCCATGCCGGCATGAAAGCTGTAATCCAGGGACTTTGCCGAATAATTAAATTTCTCAGCGGATGGAGATAACCTGGATGCAAACACAAGCAAAGGTATTTCACGGTTAAAAGCCTATTCAATGATAAACAAGCCTTAGGCCTGACCTTAGAAGATCTGGGTTCTGGGGCCTAGAGATCCGTGGTTGGGAGTTATGTGTGCCATAAACAAACCTCAGACCTATTTAAGGATAAGAAGTATCAGCTTGCAGAGGTTAAATGTTCATGGTGGAAAGCTCGTTATATTACAAACGGACCTTGGCTTATCTGTGGTTTAGAAGTCCTGAGTTGCAGGAGCTTGTGTATCTGAGATTTGAAAGTTGTAGGTTTTGATGGCTGATTAATGGTTAAGAGCATGTTGTATAATAAACAAGTCTCAGGACTATCTCAGGTATAGGGGTTCAGACTTAAAGGGATTTGGAATTGATAGTTTTTATTTTGTTTTATTAGAGATAGACATTAAGCTGGTAGCGCTTATTTGAACGGCTTTTTGATTGCTGCTAAACTAAAACGTGCTGGTGGAAGATTTGAATTCAGCGAGTCGAAATACTATATAAAGTGATAGTCTGATCCCCAGACCAGAATTTTTTTTATCTGTTTCTGTGTACTGAGTGCATTGTAAGTTAATAATCAGTGAGTCAATAATGAACGAAAAATTAAAGAAAACTGAGTGAATAATGGATGAAAAATGAGTCAAATAACAGTATAACGAAATGTTGAATCATGCTTATGACATTTGTACGTTATTGTCGGTCGAAAGAATATTTTCACATTTATATCATAAACACGTAACGGTGGGCGAGAGTTCGTTGAAGAGGATAGACGTGTTTTTTCTCTCCTCTTCTAAAATTTAATTTTATTTTCTTTTTATTTTGGTTTCTTATGTAGTGATATGTACATATATACTTTATATACATATGTATATACATTTTAATTTTAAATTTAATTCTAATTAAATTCAAGTTTAGTGTAATAATAAACAAAGTGTAGTGAAAGTAATTAAAGTGTAATTTTTTAAAATGAAGTCCACCGGGATACATTTGTAAGGCCATGTTTTTATTTTTGTAGATATAAAAATTAAAAGTGCATGATTTGGTATTTTGTGCGATTGTATATAAAATCAAATTTCAATTTTTAATTACTAAAACCTAATAATTGGATAGTATTGAAATAGATTTTAACTTAAATAGGAATATGGTGTAGTAAATTTTATATTAGATTTTATTTTTACGCACACTTATTTGTATTCTTATTTTTGATTTTGGGTACACTCGACACTAATACATACTTAAAATATGGTATATAACAGGGCCAACAATATGTTTATGTACCTGTCTCGTTCGCTCTTCGCACGGATTCTGTGAAGGAAATGTAATATGTTTTTTTGATTTTTGTATTATAATGTACAAACAACAAGAAAAAGGAGAACCTTTTTCATTGGTTTCGATATAGATCAGGTACGTTTGTATGTTCTATAAGGTCTCCTGCAACGCACATGAAAGATAATAGAAAATATTTATCGTCAATGTGTGTTGGTGGTTTTAGCATATAAGATTTTGTTTCTTGTATGCGGGTGTTGCTTATCTTATTATGTTTCTCTTTATTCATGAAACAACTATGGTATTCTTGAAATCATGTATTATATGAGCACAATGAGATTTTGTATATTCAACTCAAATAGGATTCTTATACTATGTATAATCGAATGGGTTTGAGTCGAATTGGAATTGGGAGTTGTCATACATTTTATTTAGAATTTTTACAGGTATTATTCACACACAATCGTCATAATTACGTATATGGCACATCGACAAATTTTTAAGAAAGGTATGTTTCATTTTCATTGCATTGATTTATTATTTTATTTACTTTGCATGCTTGATTTGGCAGGGAAAGAGGTCCGTGAACTGAGTTACAATTTTGGATATATGTATTTATATTTTTTTGTTAACAAAGAAATCAAATTTTTGAATTATCAGAGTTCTCTTCAATTGGCGAATAATGCTAATTGGATTTTTATTTAGGTAGTCTACTGTTTTATAACTTCTATTTTTGAGTTGCGAAAATGACTAATGTGAAGAAAATCATTCGAATATGTACACTGCCAGACATAAGTATTTTAACGACGTCCGGGATTAATCACTGGAGCTGATTTTGGGGTAGCTGATTTTGCTACTCGTGCAAATTTCCGCTCAGTCGGTTTAGTTAAAAGTCGTGGGCGTCCACAACAATGCTTATTTTTATTGATCATGTTTCAATTTATTTCTTTTTTATGAATGATGATGCTACCGTTTGATACTCAATATTGTAAGGATTTTGCAATGCTTTTATTATCAATTTTTGACGCTTTCATCTATTTTTTTTGAGAGGCTCATTTTAAATCCATAAATTAAAATTTTGAATACACAGTTAAAGATTTTGTTCTAAAATAACAAAGACATCTTCCGCTGAAACCAATCACTTTGTTAGTAATAAATTGTAATTTAAAGTAATTGAATTTAAATTAATGTTGCTGTTTTTTTCAAATATTTATATAGATTAAAATATTATACTAATTGAATGAACAGCATCGTAAGTTATCTAGGATAAGAGAAATTCCCTTTTTATATGATATTGTAAACTAAATTGCATTGCAAAAATATTTAACTAGCTAACCTATTTGCTATATATTGTACTAATAATTTACTAAATATCGATCGCATTGGTGTCTGTAACCGGATCGAGTCGATCCCAACTAATAATCCTATCCTATCCTTCGGTTTTGTTATATGTGTACGGGTTTCGGGTGTACGGCATGGGCCCGGGTTTCCGGGAGATCCTGCTGAAATGCTTTGTCGTATACTCATAATCAATCAATCAAATCAATTAATTTATATCATAAACATGTAACGTTCTAAAGCAACGAAATTTAAGCAATATAAATACTAAGTTTGGAGACATTTAATTGGGGCAGGTTTTTAATTATTTGATACTGGAAATGATGGCCTCCAAAGTAGCCAGACAAGCTTGAACTTTTTGTAGCATCGGGTTAATTCGCTAAGTTTATAAATAGCCAAATGTAAATCCACGAAATAGCTACATATTAAATTATATAAATGTATGTATACCTCAGATAACAAATGTCGATATCAGTGATGACTGCTGACTTAAGTTTTCACGCATGGATTAAATCAAATTAATATTTTTTTTTTGATTAAACATTTTTTTTTTTTAATATTCCTCCATAAATGACATGATTTTGTCCAATAGAAATGGAAATCATCATCAAATCATATCACCTTCGGGCCTGTCATCAGAGCTCGTATTTTTGAAATTCGGCACTAAATCACCGATGACTTTTTAGAAAAATTTTCATTTCAGTCGAGCATTTCAATTGCTTTATGGGAGCGTATCGAAATCTTAAATTCTCAAAATCTTACTTTTGGACGAATCTTACTTCCTTGAAATCCTGATACGGCGAGCATATCGAAATCTTAATTTTCCAACCCCATGGCGCGCTCCCATTGAAATTCTCCTTCACAAAAACAGCCCGAGTTACAAAAATAAGATTTTTGGGAAAAGTAAGATTTTGAAAAGTAAGATTTTGTAAAGTAAGATTTAGTACCCAACCCTTGCTTTATATTAAAGTTTTTGGCAACTTTTTTTGTGAATTCGGGCCCAGGGCTAAAATAATCTAAACTTTTCTTAAATTTTGTGAAAAAAAAAATTTCGCAAAGAATTAAATTTAACAAGCAAATTGTCAATAATTGCATTTCATTGACATTTTAATTTCACCTCCTCGGGTAACTTCTGAGTACCGATTATGAATCTCTCGTTTTTCGAGCTATGAGTTTCGGGAACTTAATTTACAAATTTGGATTTGTAAGCAAACGCGATTTTGTATATGCGTGTACGCATTAGGAGAGCTCAAATATCTTAATATTCGCATTTTGTCGCAATTTTGACAAAAAATCTCGAAACTCTTTTAATGCTTGCATAATCCACCAACAGGCGCCCCAATTTTTAGATTTTGTGGTTAACAATTATCTTTCAATAAAGTTTAATTTTATATACATACATTGCAATTGGAATTGCCTTAGGGTTTATTCGAGATACATTAAATTTCCGATTATTCGAGTTTTGATTGAATTGAATTAAGCATAGCGATGGGTTGGATTCTTGAAATTAGAGATTTTTTAATTAACCTAGTCGTCTACTTATGTCGAGGTTTTGGTATTTTGTAAACTTTTCAGAATTTTAAGCTTACTCGAGGATTATTTGGCCCTGAGTGTAATATTTAATATTATTTAAAATTTAGAGATTTTAGAAGTTGAGCGTAGTATTCAGTTTGATAATCTTACAGAGATGAGATTTTGAATTCAGATTTCTCGATTTATTCAGATTTTCAGATTTAAACCGTTCAGTGACATAAGACATCAAAATAATAATCATAATTCAATATTTTCGAGCACTTTGTCGACCCCTCTTTATATGAGATAGAAGCCAATAAAAATCGGCATATCGGAAATTCCTGATGAAGAAAAACCAAGTGTAACTAAGCTGCAATCTGAACGGAGCAAAATCATTACATAATTGTTCAGATGGAATTATCATGTTGATGGTAAATTTAAAATTCGGAATTTGAAATTGAGTTAAGGATTTAAGAATGAGGAACTGAGATTATAAAATTAGAGAACTGAGAAGTGGGAACTGAAAATTTGTTATTAGGGAATTCGAAATTGCGCGAATGGTCGAATAATTAATTATGAAAATGTAATCTATGCAACTGGGAATTTGGAATTAGGGATTTTAGATTGTGAATTCGTAATTTGAAATTGAAAATTGGGAATTTTGGTTGATAATTGAAAATTGAGAATTGGGAATTAAGCATTCAAAACTGAAAATTAAGAACTGTCAAATGCTGAACAGAGAGTTGGAAAATTAGGACAAGTAATTGGAAATTTATCATTGCGAAGGAGAAATCAATAAAAAAAATCCCTTTCTCCTCCACCGCAATTAATCTCCCCCCTCCCAGAAAAAACAAAAACAACGTTAAATATCGAAAGACCCTTGAAATTTTATTGAAAATAGTCAATAAAATTTCTATAGGGTCGTTCGATACTTAACGTGTACGGTTGTATACGATAAGAAATAGGGATTATGGAATAGTGGTATCGAATCATCCAACTCTTAATTAGTACAAAAGCACGTAGCAATCACATGCCAGTGAACACCCTATCAGAGTTATTTCCCTGTACTCATTTAAAATGATCTGTTTCCAAAACAAATACTGCATAAATCATTGGTATATTTTTAAAGTTTCTAATTAAATTATTATTCGTCGCCCGGGTATCAAATCATATAACTTACCTTCACGTATTTATAAATTCAGTTATAAAAAGCACCAAAAATTCGTTCTAATTTATTTCATTCTATTGTTAGATCTACAGTTAACAACAACAAAAAATAGAAAAAAGTTTCGCAATTAAATTTTACGTCCTCTAGCGAATTTAGAGAGCTTTTTTTATTATTATTTATTATAAAATTATTTAAAACCAATTTTTGTTTTACCGTACAAAATTATTTATTGATAACACAAGAACGTTATTCATGTATTTGTTGATATAATAATAAAAGATAAAATTATTTAATTTGAAATATGAGAGCATAAAATAACGAATGAATTATTTATTATAGCACGTATATATTTGTATAGAGTGCAACTGCAACATAATAGATTTATGGTATTTTGCTAAATCATCCATTCATATAATCGAATAGCGCTATTAGATTAGATAACACCGCCAAACCGGTTGTTAAGGTGCATATTGTTTTTATACAAAACTTTTATTTAACCATTAAACATATTAGGGAGTGACAAAGTTTTAGTTTTATAAAAAAAATATGTAAACTATCATTTGCAATTTTGAAAAATTTTTAAAAGTTTTTCGATACCGTTTTATAAACACAAGGTTTAGAAAGTAATTCGGATTTGTTATTGATGCTGATGATAATAGAAATCAACATCTATTTTCCAACTAACTCCATTTGCATTAAACCATACAAAAGCTTGTCATCTGTTGAAAACAATTTACTTTAAGTGACTAATTAAAATCTTACAAATAAACCGAGATTACAATAACATAACGTTTGTAACGACAATACAAATTTTGGTAGGAAAAAATAAATAATCACACATAATCCTTTATATACGAGTAGATTCCACATTGACTAATAATTTACATCGATCAATGCTAATAATAAAATATTTGTGTATATGGTGAGCTTTGTACAGAGATAACGTTACTAAATAATTATATTGCCAAAATGAATTTATCTGTAATGTGAGAACAAAGACGAGTAAATATTACAAAATTTTGACAATTTATATCAATCAAAGCTTATCAATAGACTAAACCTATACATACAGGATGGGTTTAATTGGAAAATTTCATTAAAATCTACTGTGTAAATATGTACATGCGTGTTTGCCAACACACGTCTGTATTTTTTATTTTTTTTTTGCGGTCACCAGTAAAAAGCTACTCACATTTTCAAAAAAAAAAAGACAAATCTATTTTCTTGTAATATACATTTATTCATCAATCATGGGCTATCTATAGAGCTACAAGATACAGTAATATTATACAGTTATAAAGACTTTTCTAAAAATAATGTGATTCTGATTCAAAAATTCAACGTGACATAACTTAAGTTTGTCAGAAAAATCGGTTTTTTGTGCTTTTGTTTCCTTTTTTTTTGTTTTTTTTTTTGTTGCTTTCCTTTTATATGATAAACTTGATTGTTGTATTTTATCATGCTGATTTCCCACTTGAATTTTAAATTATTGATTGTTTAGTTGTCTTATAAGTCAAGATGAAAAACTAACAAAATTTGGTTTCCGTTATAAAATCTCAAAAGACGATAAAAGAAGAAATAACTTGATGATATTTTATTTGAAAGTTAAATATAGAATTTTAAAAATTATGACGGTGAAATGTTAAATTATTTTGAAGAGTTCTGATGCGGTTGTTTTTTCGTTAACCAGCTGCAGTGAAAAGTAACCTCAGGAAATTTTCAGATTCGTTGATTTTTGTGCAATGTATATGCAAACTTTAAGAAATTGATTATGTTAGCAATTTTTGCCAAAATAAATAGATAAAACATTTAAAGAATTTTTGTACCACGAAGATGGTATTTTAGATGCAAAGAACCTGATGAAACATCAAAAACAAACATTAAAATTGGCAAGTAAATAAATATCAAACCAATGAAGAAGGAGTTCTATGATTTCATTAAAATAATACTAAGCGGAGGACATTCACCAAGTTGCGCGTTAACAGCAGAAAAAAGTATATGCATTGCAAATATATATATATATATATATATATATATATATATATATATATATATATATATATATATATATATATTATATATATATATATATATATATATATATATATATATATATATATATATTTCATAACCGATTGGATACATCATCGAGTGATGCCCGTCTCACAGGCGAGGATTGCAGTTAAAATCAAACCGGCATGTGGAATGGTGTATCTGTGGATGGATTACATTTGGAATAAATATCAACAATACGAAAAAAAAGCTGCAAGTGCTTAAAAACTGAAACCCATCGCACAATTCAAATAAACTACGAAGTATTGAAGTTTAAGGCAATCCAGATGTAAAGACAGCAAATTCGGGTAAATGTTTCAACTGCAATAGTAACGATCATATGAGGTTAGCATGTCCCTATATTCAGAAAAGTAAACGGTGTGGTGAATTTGGGCATGACTTAAAAGTTTGCCCAAAGAAGGGGACTCAAGAGGTGTTGCAGGCTAAAAATAGGAACGTGACATGAGGGGCATTCAGTTGTTATCGTGATGTGAGCTTTTTATCAAATAATAACTACAAGAGGATTGAAATAGTTACACAAAATTATACAAAAGTTGTCGAATGTTTGATTGACACTGGTAGCAAAATATCTGCAATGAGAAAATACATTTATGAAAGCACAGGTTCACCCGAGATTACACATAATCCAGAGATACTCACGGGGCTTGCAGCAAAGAAAATCGAGAGTTTGGTTGCATTTTTTCTAACGTATAGAATTTACAATGAAAGTTACAATATAATTTGTCATGTTGTTTCAATGTCGGCGATGCCAATGATGATGATTCTGGGGGATAATGTTTTAGGAGATGTAATTTTGGTTGTAGTGCGAGGTGCTTTGCACTTAATAAAATCGACTGGCAATTGTTGTCAAGACTTTGCCGCAATTAAAGAATTTTCCAATCTTATGATGAATAAAGTACA
The DNA here is from genome assembly GCA_958295665.1 of Tipula vernalis. NCBI lineage: Eukaryota > Metazoa > Arthropoda > Insecta > Diptera > Tipulidae > Tipula > Tipula vernalis. The sequence goes on along the minus strand of OY282558.1, from coordinate 100,067,515 downwards.
ACAAAAAGTAACCAGCGATGAATTATTGAGCGACTCTTGTTTTGATTTTACCGATATAAGTATGATACAGTGCTTTATGTTGAATGAAGGAAATAAACCGTCTGATGATGTCGATTCAGACTCGTTAATCTGATTGATAATTATAAACCGGAGAAGACCAATAAATCCAAAGTTGGGATGACAATAATTTTAGAGGATGATAAACCTGTCTATTGTCGACCAAGAAAAACATCAATCTTAGAGCAAAAAGTGATCGATGATCAGGTGAAAGAGTGGCTAAAAGACGGAATTTTGAGGCCGAGTGTTTCAAATTATTCAAGTCCAGTATTGCTGGTTAATAAGAAAGACGAAAATAAAAGGCTTTGCGTTGATTTCAGAGCATTAAATAAAAAGGTGGTCAAAGATAAGTATCCATTAACTTTGATAGAGCAACAAATAGATAAACTAGCGAATGTGAGATGTACTCTACGTTGTATTTGACAAATGGGCTTTTCTACGTATCTGTGTCAGAAAAGAGTCGAAAATATTTGAGCATCGTGACGCGAGTACAAATTTTGAGGAGACACTTCTCGTTGCCAGAACGGCAGGATTGGAAATCAATTGGAAAAAGTGTCAGATAATGCAGAGGAAAATTCAGTATCTTGGGCATTTGATTGAAGACGGCAACATACGACCATCAACGGAAAATATAAAAGCTGTGACAAATTATCCGACGCCGAAGTCAATGAAAGATGTTCTAAGTTTCCTAGGGTTGACGCGATATTTCCGAAAATTTGTACACAACTACGCCAAAAATTGCATTACCATTAATCAATTTATGGAAGAAGGATGTCTTATTCAAATTTTGAGAAGATCAATTGTCAGCATTTGGGGGGCATATGGGTTATGGCGCTATCCTATTTCAGCGGTACGAAGAAGATGGAGTGATGCATCCTGTACAGTATCTGAGTCGTAAAACCAATCCATGCGAACATAATTATCAATCCTACGAACTCGAAGTTTCAGCGGTGAATGAGGGTTTAAGAAAATTCCCTTAGTATTTGATCGGGCACCCGTTTATGATTGTCACCGACTGCCTCGCTTTCCAGCAAACAATAAATAAAAAAAGATGATATCAGCAAAAATTGCCAGATTGGCCCTGCTCTTGCAAGCCCAGCAACGATGTTATTCCTTGAACCAACAGTAACCGATAGAATACGAATGGTGCAAGACAAAGATGAATTATTGGGTCCAATAAAAGTGTTGACGAAAAGTCAAAAGATTGATAGTTATGAGGTAATTGACGATATATTATACCGCAACTTCGATGGCAGAAAGTTGATAGTAATTCCTGAAGAAATGCATACTGACAAAAAAACGCACGACGTTGGACATTTTGGGTTAAGCAAAATGAAAGAGATGATTGAGCGACAATTTTATATAACAAGTTTGGTACAGAAGATAACAAGGTCTATTGAGTCTTGCGTTACATGTATTTTAACTACAAAGAAGACAGGGAAAGCCGAAGGTTTATTAAATCCAATTCCGAAAGGCAATATTCCACTGGAGATGTTATACATGAATCATTTGTCAATAGATACCTTAGTGGCAACGAAGAAAAGCTATAAATACTTTTCGGCAGTAGTAGACGGTTTCACAAAGTTTACATGAATTTTTCCATTAAAAACTTTAACGATTGATGAAACATTGAAGGAACTTAAGATAATCCAGAGTATTTTTGGTTACCCTCGATATTTCATGACCGATAGAGGAGCGAGTTTTGGGTCAAAATCTTCTGAGGAATACTGCGAAAAGGAAAACATTAAGCATTTTACAATTGCGACTGGGCAGCCCCGAGGGTATGGACAAGTGGAAATCATAAATCACATGATTATCAACATTTTGACGACAATTCCTATGAAGGATCCTACTAAATGGTTTTCTCATGTCGATAAAGTGCAACGATTCATTAATAGCACATTGCAGAGAAGCATAAAGACCACTCCGTTCGAAGTCATGGTTGGAACAAAGATGCGACATAAGGAAGATCAGCGAATAATTGAGTTAATTGACAATGAATTGCTCAATAATTTTATCATTGAACGAGATTTACTTCAACCAGATGCGGTGAAGAATATTTTGAAAACACAAGAGGAAAACCGTAAACAATTTAATAAACGACGGCGAACAGCTAATAAGTATCAGATAGGTGATCTTCTTGCCATTCAAAGGACTAAATTTGGTAGTGGGTAAAATTACAAAACAAGTTTTATGGTCCATGCAAAGTGTTGATGAAGAAGCCTCACGACCGATATGTTGTGCAAAGATTTGATGGTACAACTGAGGGTCCAGCAGATGAAGCCATGGCCAAATACTTGCCTTGAGAAATCATCTGAGGCAGATGATAGTGCGGATGGCCGAGTTGTGGTAAGTTCGGTTGAGAGCGATGATAATCAATTGGATACATCATCGAGTGATGCAAACTGAGGGTAGTATTTAACACAAAATTTTATATATATATAAATAAATAAATAGAATATTGTACCTATACCTCGAATGACAGCATCTGAAATATCAAACAGAAACATCAAGAATATCTTTTCTGATCGATATATCTATACAGCTTCTTTATATAGCTTGAATTGCCAGCTGTCCTATGTTTGAGCTTCATTCGGAATCATCCTTTATGTAACACTTAATGTAATTTTTCAGCATCCTGCAACATATCGCGATCAATTTTCTCTTCAAACAAACGATTAATGATTGCCGCACCGAATAGCTGGAACTCAAGCAAGTTTTTCCTTATAGTAAATTGATATGAGTGTTGGATAGATTCATTGAACGCTGAGCTTAGTTTGTGCCGTGGATTTAGGCAGGATTATTTGATGGCCTAGATGTTGATACACCGTTAAATAAAGCCGTTGACCTTAATATTTGCATTGTACTATTTATAATCTTAATAGAACCATAATAAAGACTTACTATTTCACTCATTTTGGATAGCTCAAATGTCTTTTCCGCAAACCTTTTGTCTTCCAAGTTACTGCTTTTATGTATAAATTCATCGGCGCAATGACGTCTGGTTTCTATTTTTTAACCTAGAGTTTATTAACAACGGTTTCGAAAAAAAGATTAACTTGAATTATATGTTTACCGGTTCATCGATTCAAGTTTCGAGAGATCTTTTAAATGATTTCATCTTGTCGATTATCCTTGGTGTTACTTGGCTTCATACTACACTCAAAAAATAAGCGGTGTTAATTTGTTTTTTATCCGAAAAAAAAATTTTATTTTTGCCCAACTGAATAAAATTAAGCACGCATCAACGGATAAATATTTTAAACTATCCGAAAAGATAAATTTTTAGAAAAACTTCTTTTGGATTTAATAAAATACACCTTTCGGTGTTTTCCTAATAAAATACACCTTTCGGTGTGTTCCTAAACATGAATGTTCTTGTTTGGTATTTATGCGGTGTAAAAGTTTTTATCCAAATGTATTTTATGTCACTTTTATTCAAATATCCGATTGGATTCAAATTTTAAATATCCGATCGGTGGGACACTATGTAACACCGATTCGGTGATGTGGTGACCCTTTATTTTTTTGTGTGTACTAATTCATGAATTAAATTTTACTGACGTATGATATGATATTGCTAGTGAGAACTCTTGTAGTATATATACATTATAATGATCGGGCTCGAAGGACCAATGCTTCGGCAGCTCACTTTACCATTGTTGGTAATCAAAAATACTTCTCAATGTCGATGTTACCTAATACAGCAGTATGTAGACAAACATAGATACTTGTAACACACCGAATAATTGTAATGCATATGGTATAGCAGTATAATTTCACGGATATACTATATGTAAACGAAGTTATTTAAATATAAGAAAATTATTCGGGTGTATATAGTATCTTAACATAATTTAGTTTTTCGACTGACTACCACTGCTAACTGCAGATCCTAAAATGAGCGAGCCTGAAAAGAACCTGAAACACAAAATTAATAATTTTGTTTACCTTGTTTGCATTTATTTTATTTTGATATATGAAGTCTAGTTATCAAGATCGCTTCCGCTTTATGTAGGACATATTTGTATATTAACTATAGCATAGAAAAGAGATATCTTTCTAACATAATGTCATCTATTAAATTTTATTATAACTGATGTTGTATTAAAAATTTGTATTAAAATATTAGCGGTTTAAAACCCGCCCGGACTTCTAGATGTAACAAGAAAAATATTAATTCAATTTAATAAAAGCGATCAAGCGGGTAAGTTGAAGTAAAAATAATTCATTACCGAAGAATTTTGTTTAAGCAAAGGCAAGTTGAGATATTAAAATAAGCAGCATACTAACAACAACCAAATATTTTGGTAAAAGGACAACATCAACTTATCCAACGGAACAACCACCAATATTTTTTTTAAATGGATTAATTAAGTATTTCATTTAAATAGGCAAGACCGGATCTGGTACAAATCAAATAAGACATCACATCATTCAGGAACATCACCCAGAAGTTGCTGCTCCCCTTATTAGTTGCTGCTCCACGTAATTTTGAACAGAATGAGCCACATCTTAGAAAAGCATCCATTCCGCCATTAAGCAAAAGGAACTGCAAAGTCATCCTATATTATTTAATTGATTTATTCAATATAGTTTTCTCTAACTTATTAACAGCCATAATTGAAACGAAATTTTAATATAATATGCAAAATGAATAAAATGACATTCATCTATTGTTAATAAAACTAAACACAAAAAAGTTAAAATGACTAAGCGACCAATGAAGAAATAATTCTTTCAAAAAGCACAAACGTATCAGAAATTATGAGGTAATAGAAAATTAATTAAAATATTAAGTAAACCCAAATGCGCGCCTAAACTTGATTGATAATTAGTTCGATTATCGTGACGTATGTGAGCAAACCGAAAGTACGATCAATTGTAGCATTTGCAAAGTTAATTTACATATATAAAAATTATGACAATGATTTATTACATATTGTTTTTTGTTATTAAATATTTTGGTATACTAGCGAAATGATATTACCAGATTACCACCAAAGCGGTAAGTAATTTTGTGTAATTTAATTAATGTATCTCTTTTTTTTTTTTTTTTTTTTTTTTTATTTTTTTTATTTTTTTTATTAGGCTTGGCTCCTACATAAAAAAAAGAGCCATATCGCCAAAAATCATATTTATAATTTTCTGTTACATATTTTAATTCAATTTACATTTTTAATAATATTTTCCTCACTCTTAAAAAGAACTGGATTATCCCCTCACATATTCTATCGGCTAGTAAATATTTGTTCCGTATTAAATTGTTATTCCACTCATCCTAATAAATTCATACATTTCCTTGTAAGCCAAAAAATCACCCTCATTCATTAAATCACTTATATTTCTTGCATTCCGAAGGATGTTGAACTTTGATCTATATTGGCTATATCTGGGACATTAATGTATCTCATCAGAAGAAAAAAACAAATTAAACAACAGCTTTACAATTGTTGTTGTCAACCAAAAATTGTTGTTGTCAATTTAAATTTATTAGTCCAATATTATCAATTTGGTTCTTATATTTTGATAATAAAATATGATTCCGGTCATTATTGTTCAAAAATTCTTACCCCGACGATCCAGTTAGTTTCAGCGCTTTTGCAAAGCTTCGACCACAATATTGTACTATATATAGGCTGGGACAAGGGGAATATACTCTGGAAGCGTATGCACAATGCATTAAAATTTGCAAATTGATGTTTGTTGCAATTAAAATTAAAACCTTAGACGGTTTGAAGTTTATTGTTTGGAAAAAACTCTACGCCATATTGCTAAAACGGTACTAAATGTTCATATATTTCGATTTTCTTCACAATATTACTTGAAATTTCATTTAATGCATCAATTAGGTACAGTATAGTATGTCAACAGAGACTGAGATTGATAAATTGTGGATGTGGATAAATTGGCTGAGAAGCTGCAATGTCTTAACTCGTACATCGCAAAGCAGAAATTTCAATTAAGTTGGAAAAAAAGCAGGATTTGAGAAATGGAGGAGTACTCGTTATGTTCGATTTGTCTGAAAATTATTCCTTTTGCTGTTTATATAGTTCAAAAGCAATTGATTGCATAAATTAAGGAAAATGTTAGAAAAGCAATATTTAAAAAACTGATTTCAAATCGCTAACCTGAACTTGAAATTTCCCCAGGTGGTAATATTTGGTATGATTTTTCTAAAATTTTTACTGCCATCAATGCCAAATTCAAACATTTATGTATGAAAATATTGTGACGGTGACACCTAGTGTGTAATAGAATAAGTTAAAATTAATAGCTCAATGTTAAACTGTACTAAAATGGAATTTTCCATGATAAAATTGTTCTACTCTATTCTAACTGGAAAAGTCATGAACTTTCGAGAAGCTTGGTTTGTGTATATAAAAAGTCGAACAAGATCGAATTGGTTTATTCGAATTTGGAACGCGATAGAGTAAACTTGTAAGATTATTAGTAATATTTGGTAAGCGATAGAGTAAAGGTTAAAAATGAATTAAAAAGTGAAGTAAAAAGTGTTTTTGTGCGAAATAAAAATTATAAGTGAACAGTAAAATTTAAGAATAATTTATATAAAATGATTTTGTGAATTTTTATTGATAAACTGAGGTCTTTTGTTTGAACTAAATAAATTCGTTGGAGATAAATTAAATTGATTTTGTATTATTCGCAATCCAGTGATACAAACTTTATTTGACAAGGCAAAAACTAACAATTGGTGACAGCAGTGGGATTGTGAATAATAACATGTAGAAAATGATTCTCAACGAATTGAAAGTTCCAGAATTAAAGAAGGAACTTGAGAAACGGGGTTTGGCTACTGATGGTAGTAAAGGAGCTTTACAAGCGCGACTACGTGATGCCATGGAGAAAGAAGGGTTAGACGCAGATCAACATGATTTTGGAGAGAAAGTAACGGATGCGGCAACCGTAGAGCAGAAAGAAGGAGATACACAACCGTCAGCCGAAACAACACAAACACCATCTAGAAGTTTTGATTTGTCACAGTTAATGGCTGCTATGAAGCAGATGATGGCGCAACAAGCTATGCAATCAAACCAAGAAACTAAATTGAAATTAAGCAGTCAAACCTAAAATGAAACAACAAGGAGAGGAAATTAAAGACCAAATTATAGATGGTCAAAAGAAAATGGACGAGAAACTTTTCGAATTATCTACTAACATACAATGCGAAGTGGAGAAGCGGCAAATGGAGATTCCAGGGGTTGACCAAAAATTAGAAAGGGAAGTCCAAATGATCAAAACGGAGGTTCAGCAGGTTGAAGAAAAATTACAAGCGGAGGTTCAAAGTCTCGGGAAAGAGCTAACTGATATCAAGGCAAGTGGAACAACAACACAAGTGGTACAAACCGTCCAATCAATCAAGTTAAAGCCACCAACATTTGACGGAACAATATCTTTCTTCATTTTTAAATTTCAATTTGAGACCGCAGCCAATCAAAATCATTGGAATGATGAACATCTTGTCGCAGCGTTAATAATGGCCCTTAAAGGTGAAGCTGCGGAGGCCTTACAAACAATTCCGGAAAAAGATCGCAACAGTTATCTCGAAATTATGAAGGCGCTAGATAGGAAGTACGGCAGTGATTACAAGCGGGAAATCTATCGTATGGAATTGAAAAGCCGCTACCAAAAGGGAGGATAATCACTTCAGGAATTTTCATCGGCAATCGAGCGATTAGTACATCTAGCACATACCAGTACATCAGCCGATTATATGGAAAGGCTAAAAATTGACGCATTCATTGACGGCATTCGAGATCCAGAGACACGCAGGGCGGTGATGTTGTCACCTAAAGCAACGTTCGTGGAAACCGTTGCGTTTGCGTTAGCGATCGAGGCTGTGCAGAACTTCACCAGACCGCCATTATTTAGGCACGAAATGAAACGAGACACGAACGGCAGCATGGAGCGAATGGTACCGACAGTCGGAAGAGGCAGGCTTAGGTGTTGGAAATGTGACAATTTGGGTCACATCTCAATGGACTGTCGGAGTGTTATACACAGAAAGATGAGATCGCCACCTTTTATGCGGACAAACGCCGAACGGTCGGGACAAAGGTCTAGAAGCAGCGAGCGAAGATGTTGGATATGTAACAAGATTGGCCACATCTCGCGAGATTGTTTGGAAGCAAGAGGAAAGCGGCACAGATCCCCATCTTCTGTGGAAAGAGCACGAAGAGAAGAGCAGGAATTGGATGAGCGGATGTCAACAGTCGGTAAAGTGGAAAGGTTAGAAGTCAGTTTGAAGGAACCGAAGCTGGCTTCGCCGTCTGGTTGCCCCTCAACATTCATCCCTGTTACGAGTGAAGCACGAGGCGGAAGCAGCGTCACAGTTAGGGGCGGTGTTGATGGGAGGAGGTGTATTATTACGGTGGATACCGCAGCAACCCACACAATTGTTCGGAAAGATTTGATCGCAGGAGCAGTGCAGCTGGTTGATGGGTTAAAATTAAGAATGGCAAATGGGGAGAGTGCAATAATTAAAGGGAAAAAGATCGTGAGCATAAGGATCGGCGAAACTCTTTTCCCACACGAAGTTCTGGTCGCAGACATTATGGACGAGGTTATTTTTGGAACGGACTTCATGAGGATGAATGGCTTTGTGTTGGATTTTGGACGGGGAATATTGAGCAGCAATGACATCAAACTGAAACTTAAATTTAACGGTATGGGTGTGAGAGTAAGGCGAGTAACAATCAGCCAGTGCGAGGAGCTGCCATCGAAATCTGAAACAATTGTGGAGGAAACCAATGAACACCAGGTTAAGCAGATATTGGATAAGAATGGCCGAGTTGTGCGAAGTGGAGTGCAAGTGTCGGGCGACTGGATGAAAATTCGATATGCCATACGGGCAAATAGCCAAGGATTACACGAATGGCAATTGGTGTGGCTTCACAACTCACAACAAAAGAAAGAGGATTTATCGGCGAAACTGCAACCTGTATGGGCGGCATCCTACAGGACTAGGAAAGGACAAGGAGGTAAATCGAAGGTGGTGCTGTTAGACAGGTTTAGCCTGCACAGAGGAGGTGATTTGGGTCCTATTCGGGACGAACAGGCTTAGGTGGGGGGTAGTGTGACGGTGACACCTAGTGTGTGAAAGAATAAGTTAAAATTAATAGCTCAATGTTAAACTGTACTAAAATGGAATTTTCCATGATAAAATTGTTCTACTCTATTCTAACTGGAAAAGTCATGAACTTTCGAGAAGCTTGGTTTGTGTATATAAAAAGGCGAACAAGATCGAATTGGATTATTCGAATTTGGAACGCGATAAAGTAAACTTGTATGATTATTAGTAATATTTGGTTAGCGATAGAGTTAAGATTAAAAAGTAATTAAAAAGTGAATTAAAAAGTGTTTTTGTGGAAATAAAAAGTAAAAGTGATCAGTAAAATTTAAGAATAATTTATATAAAGTGATTTTGTGAATTTTTATTGATAAACTGAGTTGTAATAATTTTTGTGTGAAATAAATAAATTCGTTGGAGATAAATTAAATTGATTTTGTATTATTCACAATCCAGTGATACGAACCTTGATTGACAAGGCAAAAACGTAACAATATTTTAGAATTCATCTTTAAAAATTTGTATCCTTTTTATTTAAAAATTTATCTTTTGATAAAAATTAATTTCCGAAATGTTTTATCTGTTTTACTATGAAAAGTATGGTTTTTTCCTCGTTTCTAATTTCATTATAAAAGCTTCGTTTTTGACTATAGCTTTGTATAATTAGGTTGCTTTGGTTTTAGCCGCTTTATTGGATGAACCATGCCTATTTAAAAAAAAAAAAGTATTTATGTACATCAAAACTAGGCTGGAATTTGTGATTGTTTCTTACTGGCTCGATGGAGATGGACGTGTTTTAGTGTGTCTCCGTAAGTGAAATTTATTTTTAAATTTAAATTCAACAAATTAATAATTAATTAGTGTTAATATGCAAGTGTTAGTTAAATTATAAGTGCTTAAATGAAGATTAGTGTTTTGAGCGATTTGGGGATAGTTTGGGAATTGAAGTTGAAATTCAAAATATTGGAATACACAATATGGATTTCGATTTCAATTTTAGATTACAAATAAAATCATTTCCATAGTCTTCATTAGTGTTTTAAAATTTTTGTTTTATTGTAGTGAAAAAGTTAAATTGGGAAACGTGAGGAAAACTTGGTTGAAAAAATAATTAACGGTACCTGTAAACATTTTTTTATTTTTGTTTCTTTTATATATTTTATCATCTGATTAGCTTATGTAACGGGAATTTTTGATTTTTAGTATATACATACATAATACATACAATCAAAATGTTCATTTCGAATCGTTTCTTGTTTTATCGTGTTTTGTTATTTTATTTTGCATATTATATTGCTTTGATAAGGGGAATATTTTCTGTTTTTATATACATCTCGTAGATCAAATTTTCTCGAATACAAAACATGAGAGAAAGTGTTGTTGTGTTGTGTGTCCTTGACAGTTTTTTTATAGATATTATATGTGATATTGTTAGGCGATTGATGCGTGTGTGTATATCAATATTTATTGTCGTATTGTTGATGAATCTCGGTTGGATTTTGATTTTACTCAAAACCAGCACAGATGCTACCTATTTTGGCTAAAGTTTACTTTATATTCATCTGGAAAATCAGGTAAGGAGTGTATATTTTGGAAGTTTTTGGGTGTGGGATTGTGCATCTGTGGTTTTTGGGAGGGGGAGGTCGGGTTTCACCGGAAAATTTTCTCTTTTTCCGCCCAAATTTTCACTTTTTAGTTTGAAAATATTGTGAAAATGCACGTAAAAATGTGCAAATAATTTTTCCGGGAAAACTTTGCAAATTTTCCAGGAAAATTCAGAAATTTTCCCACTTTTTTTTGCTTAGTTTCAAATTATAAATAAAATATGAAAGGGGAAAAATAAGCGGGGTTTTTAGGTGCGGCAGCCCCCACGATCTAAGGTATACAACGAATTAAAATTACTTTAAAATAATTGTTGTTTTAACGAAAATGGCTTTTTTTAACATTTGTAGTACTATCGGAAGAAGCAATAAGGGCCAAAAAAACTCTTTGATATGTGTCTGCAAGATTGACGAAGCAATTATTATTAATAAAAATGAATAAAATAAAAATTATTTTTTTAAATTATTTGTTAAATCATAATTGTTAATTATAACAGCTCTTGCCTTATTTTGGAAAAATAAACATAAAGAGTGGAGGATTTAGGGGAAATTTGGCTTCCCCCTCCTAGAGACTACGGATGCGCAGTCCTACATTCGAGAGTTTTCGGGATGTATACTTCTTGCACAGAGGGAAAACTGTAGGAATACTTTCTAAAAATATTGGTGATTTGCCTAAAAATTATCTTTAATTTGCAGCCTTCTACATCGTTTAGATATATTGAATAAAGGTGTTTTAGATGATTTTCCTAAACACAAAAGCATAACTAGTTATATGTGTGGGATTTAATTTAGATGTTTTAACTTAGTATCGAAAAATCTTAGATAGCTTGTATATTTAATGTAGCTGAAGTGGCTTTTAGCTAATTTTTCGGGTTTTATAGTTAAATTATCTAAATAACTTCAATATTTTGCCTAATATCGATTTAGAAGATCTAACGTAATGTCTTAAAAAAGTTGGTGGGTTTTGTGGGAGGTTTATCACTTTTTTTAAAAACCAATTAGATGAAATAACTAATCTAAAATTAGGTAAATTAGTTTGTACCTACTGCTAAAAGCCAAATTAATTGAAATTTCAGATGTAATTGCATTAAACTAGAGGTCTATTTATGAACATCAGGCTGAAACTTACATTGTAAGGATGAGGAAGATCGATATTATATTAATTTTTTTAAGGTCCAACTATTTTTTGGAAAGGTGTCTTATAAGACAATAGTATGTTGTACAAAAACGTACAATAAACCTATACGTAATTATTAAATAAATTTTTTATTTATTAATTCTTATTAAATTTGATACACATACAAAATTGTACGTAATAATAATCTAAAATTCAATACAATTCAAATGTATCCTTTATTATAATTAATATTTTAATTTACAAGGTTTACAATTAATTATTGGTTCAGCAAATTCATCCTTTTCAAATTTATTTTCTAATGATTATGCTATTTATTTTGTATTCTATTAATAATATATTTCTTAAATTATTGTTTATAATTATTGTAATATTTACTTATTTTTGTGGAAAAATTTGGAACTAAAAAGGTCACATTGATTAAATTATGACTTAAAATTAACACTAGACTTACGACTTAAAAATTATATCCTTAATTAAACTATAAACAATTTAGAGATAGATTTATATTTGGAATACCCAATGCATATTATTTATACCAAAAGATTATTGATTAATTCATTTGAAATTACAGTTAAGTTATTTTTGAATTAATTTCGTATTTTGGTTATTTGATCTTTTACTAGTGAAATATTAGATATTATATGTAATCGCCATGTAGAAAAAGATTTTGGTTTTGCGTAAATCATCTTAAGGTACTTATTTTGAGCTATTTGAATTTTTTTAATGTAACAGTTTGCAGTTTCAAACCAAACAGGTGATGCGTAAAGTAAGACACTCCTTATAGTGAGTATATAGGACGTTTATTTAACATAGTTAATTTCGATTTACGATGGATGAGACTGTATAATAATTTAGTAATTTTGTTACATCTTTCTATTGAATAATTGATTTCAAGTACTTTTCATGAATATCTTATCGGTTTATCCGGTGTAAAACCGACTATAGTAGAAGGATGAAGTCCTGTTTAGCTTTTGTACTGTCGATGGTGTAAAGACAATAAAAGTTGAGCCGAGTTTTGTGTTGGGAGTTTGGCGTTGCATGGCCGGTCGGGTAGCTGGATGTAATATTGCTGGTTTGTTTAGACCAAGGCAGGGGTGACTATAGATGTTTTGTTCTGCCAGTGCTGACAAGGAAGCAGTAGAAGTCGGAGATGTCTGAATCGCCGAGGCGCAGAAGTGGCCGGAAATTTTTGGTGGTGGAGCAGTGCGGGGTTGCTGATATCAAATTCATTGGTTGTTAGAAATATTAATCGTAAATTTGTTTCAGGGATATAAATGTAAATTAAAATATAAATTGTGTTTGAGTCTAGATTATTAAGCAAAATTTAGTAAAAACTGGGTCTGTGTCCAAAAGCGAAAACCACATAAGTGCACTTAGTGATTTAACTATTTTTATTATTTTTGGCTTATGTAATACAATTTAGGTCTCCATTACACTGGCCAATTTTTTAAGCCACTTATAAGTCATACATTTTGAAAGAAACACTAATCCAGTTTTTCAGAAACCGATTTAAATCTTTATTTGGCGGAAACTTAAACAGCAATTAAACTTGCAGTAAGAAATTGCGTTGTCTTTGCTAACTTATTTACTATATTTATTAATAACAGGTTTGCTAACTATCAGCTACTTAGGTGTCTGGAACCGGCTTGGTTCTTTGCGACTAATTTAATGTATTTTGTTTAATTTTATTGATTTATTTCATTTATTTATTTAAATGGGCTGTACGTTAAAAAACTTTAATGGAATTTTTTTGGTATCAAGGTGGGATGCGGTATTATTTTGCATTTTAGATTTTACTCCTTGGTGTGAGCCTGGAAATGGATAGATGGCGAGAGCCGTGACAACAAAATAATTTATGAAAATTGATATTTATTTATTTTTATATATATTTTATTGGATGTGAGGATTCGGAAGATTAATATTAATTTAATTGTAGTACATAAAGATTAATTTATAATTTATTTCAGAGAAATGAATGAGGGTTTCATAGTTTAAATAATGCTTTAGTTTAACTTAAAAGTAGCAGATAGCAATAATTAATTAATTGAGATTTGGATTTTTAAAAGTACCGGAACAACCTCGCTCGGCTTCCAGAAACATCTAGCATCCAGCGATCACGTAGTTTAGAAATTGTATTGTCTTGTGCTAACTATTTTATCATACATATATATTACTAACAAAAACATACTAACTATCGACTAATTAGGTGTCTGGAACCGAGTTGATTCTTTGTTACTAACATATCTTTCCTTTCCTTCGGTTTTGTTATATGTGAAAACGGTGGGTGGACCCGGCGTCTTTCCGGGAACCTTGCTTAGTCTTGATCGTACACTCAAATCAAATCAATCAAAACTAGGCTGGTATTTGTACAATTTGAGCGGGATTTGCACGTTCCAACAATGTTCCCAATTTAAACAACCCAATTTTGTGGAATTTTTTTTAAATTTTTTTTTAACTTTGTTTCCATAAAAAAAATTTTGACTATAAAATATGCTCGACCCGAGTATATTTTATGGAAATAAACAACAACAAACACAATAAAAATAGCTCTAAGTCTCAACAGAAAAAGTTGGAAAAAATTTTTGTAAATCACGCATTGAGCATAACAAGTATTAATATTTTGTTTACTAAGGCCATATGTGAATTAGTCAAAAACCAGTAAAAAATTAAAATTTTGTCATAAAAGTTAAAATGGAAAATTTACTCATTGCAAAAAAATAATAAAAAATGTATCACGGTAAGGACCGTGTAAAAATGTTGACAAATAAGTTAAAAAACATAACCTCGTTTTGTAAAAATGGTTCAGTTGATACTTACATAACCACGACGTCTTTCTTTCTGTATTTTCTAAATATAGTTTCATTGAGTAAATTATACATTTTATAAAGGCGTCAAAATTTTAATTTTTAACTAATTCACATTGCAATATTTAATTTTATAGATAAAAATATTTCACCACGCTAATTGGGTTTTCAACTTATTTTTAGTAAAATAATTTTAACATATTCACACACGGCCTGAGTTATTAATTTATACTTTGCTTCAGAGAATTTAAATTTAAAAAATTTTTAGTTCGGTTTTTTAAATATTACTTAGAATAACTGATTATTTTGATGTAAATTTTCAGAGATTCCTCTGAGCAACCGGACAGAACTACAATGTGTTGTGCCAACAAATATATAATAAATTATACTTACCAATAACTACATACTCGTAGTTATCTGTAACCGGGTCAAGTGTAAAGGCTTAGGCTTGGTCGTACACACCAATCAATTAATCAATCAGTCAGTCATCGATTTGACGTGAGTTAATCCTTAAGCAAGTCACTAATCTTACAAAAATCCGAATGAAAAACTTAGACAAGGCAGATTTTACAATAAGACTAAATTTTTTTTATTTTAAATCTAAAGCAAGGACATTTGTTCTGCTCCGTATTTTTTAACGGAGGATTTTTTTTTTGTTATATTTAATTACATCAAGTATTTTTATTGTTAATATTTTTTCTACCTTATACATTGTATCCAAGTAAACTGAAATTATCTAATTATTTTAAAAGAATTTTTGCAATTTTCTATCGATAGTTCATTAACAAAAATAACAATAAATCAAATGATTTTTCTTTTTTGTCGTTTTAATTTAATTTAAAAATATTGAATGGGAAAACTACAATAGTACAAAACAAAAGAAAACTCTAATCAATAAAATAACAAAACGTACTTACTCGTATTACAATTTACAATCGACATCAATTCCAATTTTCTTCAACATCAAATTAACAACAAGCGGATTTTACTCAGAAACTAGCTACAGTGTTTTACGAATTTCGTTTGCTTTTGTTTCATTTTTATCTTGGAAAAATCATTTGTTTTCAAATGGATTTTTAATGTTTTTCTTTTTGTACGATTTTCATATTTCGTTTTTTTTGCCCTGCTTTTGTTATTGTTGCAGTAATATTGTAGGGCAATATCAAAAAGCTACTTGATTGTTTTTTTTTTTCTTGTGTAGAACAATGTCAAGTTTTTGAAATGAAAACAGTCGAACGAGGTAGAAATGTGCAAATTGTACTAAAGAGATAATTTTTATGTAAATGTTATAGAGTGAGTATGATTATGCAGGGTATATAATAGCAGCTGGAAGCTTATCTTGATCTCTCAGTACACAGTCTAAATTGTATATTCTTGGTGTTATGCTGTTCTTTAAAATAACATTCCAGTTGAATTTAAAAAATGAACAAAACATTTTAGTTGTAGTTCATGTTAAATAACATAATGTCAAAATTGATGTATGATAGTAGAAAATATAGTTCGTTTTGAAACAAATTTTTTTTTTATTTTTATCTTCTAATAAATGAACAGCATTCTGCATGGGTAGGGACTGTCATTACGATTTTGTGTTAATTCTTTCGATTTTCTCTGGAACAATTTTTTCGACCAATTAATATTTATTAACCTTTCAAATAATATAGGTATTTAGATGATGTCTTAAACATTTTATTTTCTTTATGTCAGATAAATATAAATAAGCTGGCACGAAAGAAGAGGAATTTTTCCCCAATATGAACAAGTACGTGGACAGAATTTATAATTTATTTATTTTTTCGTGTTGTGTCTTTGTTTTTATTATAAAATGATTATTTTTAACATTTTGATTATAAATGAGAAATTTATCCTTATAATCTTGGTAAAAGTAAAGCGTCAAGCCATTCAATCAACAGATATAATTAGAATGGAGTTCAATTTGAATCAATCTAGAGCGTATAACCCAAAATCAATAAAAAATAAAATATTCTGGCTGCATACTATATCCATATAATGGTAATCATATTCAATGAGGTAGATTTTTAACTTCTGTTGTCGGATATCGTGTTCAACATGTTGTTCGTTAGTTCGAATCATTTGAAATTTTGTTGGTGATTCTTGAAACTGACTTTTTGATAGATTTCTATGCTTTTTAAAGCATAAAATTAAGTTTCCATTAATTGATTAGGAGTTTGAGAAAATCTTAAAATAATCAGGAGGGGTTTGGAGATATTTTTTTCGTAACATAACACATAGTACATAATACGTTTGATATAGTAAGTAGTACAATAATTTTGTCACTTACTAAAAATGAGAACTCCTCAGACTATCAGCTTTGAGTAAAGCGAGTGGGATTAGGACTATTAAGATATGTTGTTCACCGTTGAAAGGTTGCAATTTTATTTACAGCAAACAATATGATTTTGTTGCCGAACTCACCTTTGGCTGCATTTCATACAATTTGAAAATAACTCAACCAAATGAATTAATTTGGTTTACTAAGTTCAAAATTTGTAGTTTACGTCACGGTCCGTACAGTGGTATATTCAAGGTTAAATTTAACTTTTATTCTTTTCTGTGAGAAATTTTTCGTTGTTGGGGTATTCCTGTTCCTCAGTCTCAATTTTATATAGCTTTAGTTTCGCAATCCACGCAATGTTTGGAAAGGTGATGAATGTTTGGAAAGGTGATTGATGTCAGAAAAAACTTATATTGTGGATCCAAATAAATGCATTGCAACTAATACGAGGTACTCTTTTTCAAAAATTTGTTTTCACTTGGCTTAATTGCTTCTGTAAATTTACGCTGAGACTTGTATTATATATCCGAAAGTGTTATTTTAATTTCTGACCATATTCCAAAAAAATCTGAAAGAAGTAAGTGCTCGTTCTGTAGCTTAAATGTTGTCATTTGTAATGGTTTGAATAGGTTGATCAACTCCTCTGAAGTTGGACAGTCAATCATTTCTTTGTTTTGTCCATTGGCTTAATAATTGCTAAGACATCCAACGTGTGAATACGCGTTCTCACACAGAAGAGGAATTTGGAGATTGTGTTTTGCAATGTGTTCAGCGCATCATAGAGAAATAATTACACATACCCTATTGTGAGCTCACTATTGAGCTGATTATTAGAACTATTCCAGCATGTTTTCCTCGTTGACAA
Source organism: Tipula vernalis (assembly GCA_958295665.1). NCBI lineage: Eukaryota > Metazoa > Arthropoda > Insecta > Diptera > Tipulidae > Tipula > Tipula vernalis. Next base: position 100,049,666 of record OY282558.1, on the reverse strand, counting down.
CTAGTCCTTCGTCGTCAGTGCGCTCACTTCCATTGTTACTGTCTTTATCATCAGGTTTTGTATCCGAAAAATCATCCGACAATTTTCTTTCCTTAATCTGAGCAGAGTAATTGCATGCTGTTCATCATATTTACTCCTTCTATACCAAATTTCACCAAAACATTTAGCCAAATTTATTTATTATACTGAGTCTTATATTTTTCTTTTAATCCAGTCATTGCTAAAGCGCCTAAAATAATGTTGTCATCTAAATCACACTACGCTTTGATACCTAAAACGAACCTATTGTATCAAGTCGCAATGACCAGATTAATGCTTATAATTTTTCTGTTAATGTCGTTTTCGATGTACTATGTTTAATATTGTCTGCAAGATTAGTGAACTTGTCTCTTATTTAATTGATTGGTTGATTGTAGTGTATCGCAAAGCCTAAGCTTATCTTCCGGATGTGACTGTTGTATCTGTATACACAAGATAGTAGTTAGTTAAAGAAAAAATAGTTTACTATCCAATAATCAGTAATGCAATGACCATGCTGCTTAAAACCTTACAGTAAAATAACTTTTTTAAATCTAGAACCCACTAAATAATAACAGCTTAAAGGGATCCATCCTAAACCAAACATTATATAACTTGCTCCGCACTGACTACTTACTTTGCACTTGTAACTTGCTATACTTTAGTATTTCGCAGGCTGCTTGCACTACAAACATAAGCTTGTTTTTATAAATTATAATCAATTACGATGTAATACTTCTCAAGTATCTAAATTAAGAAAACGCTAAAACAGGCTTAAAGATGCATTTCAGAAAATTCCTAAAATGAAACTGATTAACTTTAACTGCCATAGTGCCATTCATCTGCCACTTCAAATTCCCGAAGACACATCTGTAATTTTGGTGCTTAGATACACAATTAAATAATATTTACAATGTAAATCTCGTTATAAAAAACTCAAGGTTGTAATGAATTTATAGAAATCTAAAATTTTCATATTTTGCTTCTTTACAATTCTTGCATTCTCACAAATCAAAAGTTCCATTTTAGCGGATGCAAATTCGTTGTGAAATCTTGCTATAGTGAAAATACGTTAATTGGCGTTCCATTTGAAGACTCTACTATATTTCACTTTAATTTAAATTGTACCCATATTGATGCTAATTAATTTCTACGATCGCAAAATGTATCAATTGCCAATTTAATCAATTAATTCATTATTTACACAAAAATAAACAAATTAAGTAATAAAAGCGGTATTTATCTATCTGAGAGGCTAACCTTTCAAAGCCCATCCATTTAATGCAAAACCTGCCATATAGAAGGTCATACGCATGACTTGTTGCTTCTTTGGCATATATCATGTCAAACGCTTTTATGCCACTTGTATCTATATATTTTATCACTACGTTACACAGTATAATAATTAACACTTTATTAAATTAATTTAAAGGGGTCTGCCAACAATTAAATCATAAAAATCACAAAATCTTGTAAATTATACAGATAAAACAAACTTTGCCACTCCAACAATGTAACACAGCAACGATATTTCCCTTTCTATCAATATTACTCATATGCACCATAGGAGGAAAAAACACAAGCCAACAATTAAATTGAATCAATAGCGTAATTTAACCAATAGAAAACAGATAGGTTCGATCTGAGTTACTCCCCAGCCAGTGGCGGTACAATTTTTTTGAATCCTGAAATTTCCAAAATTTTCAAAAATTAGGCTCACGCGTTAGTTCTACTGATATACTGGTAAATTTCATGATTAAAATCGTTGATCGTTACTGCTTCAATTTTTGAAGTTGGTGGTTCCCAATGAAATAATTTTTTCTTTTTATAGAAGTGCAATTTGCCTGCTACAAATCCTATACATTTCGATATGAGGATTTATTTCATTCTTCAAATGTGTGCGTTCATGTTGTATATGAATGTAAATACCGATTTCGGGAGCATTATTTTGATCCCGCTTTCCACGAGAGTTTAGAGTTTTTCAAGATTTACTTGGCGTTGAATTACTTGGCATTTAGATTATTCGAGATTTCTCAGATTATTCGAATTTTCAGGTTATGTTGCTTTCATGATGTATGTTTTTCGAAATTTTGGAGGCTTTCGAGAACTGTTTTTCAAATGCATACTCTGCACACAGGGTGTCACAGAAGTGTAGGATAAAATGAAGGATGGCGACAGGTGAGGTCATTTCTGACCAAAATATCCAAACAAAGTTTTATCGAGTTGTTGATGTCTCAAAAGTTATTCCACTTTTAGTATTTTTTGGTGAAATCATGCACTCACTAAAAAATTACTTTTAAAAAAACCAAAATTTGTTTTGTTTATCTTGCATTTTTAATACGACCTTGAAGAGTGTACCTTTTCAAATAAGATCACTTTTACAAACTCTATTGTCTTCTATCAAATAAAAACAATGGTTTTGTGAAAATTTTTTGTTTTCAAAAAATTTTAGTTGGCTTTTAAGTGAAAATCAATGTACAACAGAAAATTGACCAACTGTCAATAAAATTTGCGACGCTAATGTATGGTAAATTCTAAAATGGTATCACGCTTTGAGGTATTCAAGACAAAATGATTTAATTCATTTTTTTACAATAAGTCGTATTTATTAAAAATGCCTTGAACAACCAGTGAATTCACGCTTAATTCGCACAAGATTTATTTTAAAACTTATTATATGTAAGTATCAGAGGCGTAGCTTCTTTGGAAGCAAGGGAAGCACTGATTCCCTTTAATTGTAACTCAAAATGGTAATATGTTTAATTAACGTGATCTTTAAAATTTTCATACTGGCTCTACAACGAACAAAATTGTTGTCTAAAAAAAATCTATTTCTCTGCTATAAATTTAAAATAATAATAGCAAATAAATTCATATTCTATCTATATTAAAGCCTTCTATCTATATTAAAGCCTTCTATCTATATTAAAGCCTTCTATCTATAATTAAATAAAATAAAATTTCACAAGGGAACTACAATAATATTTGCTTATTTCTCTATGAAATATTACACTGCATGAAATCACATAGTTTCAATTTACTGGTTTTCTCGATTGCTTTACATTCTTTAACCATTTGGGTTGTGATTATGTAAGCATTACGAGTTTCGAGTTACGAGTTATTGCGGCAAAACAAGTTCTCGTAATTGCTCGTAATGATTAAAAAGATTATTTTTAAATAAAATTTAGCAACTTATCCCAGTTGTACTTTGCGTGAGCAATCGAGAAATTTTGTTTGAGATGACACGTTAAAACATGAAACAGAAGTATAACACATAAAAAAACAAAATCTTCGGCTTTTTAAATTTGTTTTTCATTGGAGTAAATTACAATGTTCGCATTTTTCTCGTTCTTTTTTTACGAATTATGGTATAAAGTGATGATCACGGTGACGTATAGCATCACCGTGATTGATCATTGGTCGCTCTTAGAGCACTCAGTCATACAACGGGGATTGAACGTAACTCGTAATACGAGAAATACATAATCGCATCCCTGATCGTTTCCCTTAATAGGATTTATTTTGCCCATTCCTTTCAGTTCATACGCGTATCGTATCAGACAAAAAACATATTGTTACATGTACTTTCTATATGAGTATTTATATTATCCGTTCATTTCCGTTCCTACTCGTACCGACAAAGGCAAATATTGTTGAAAAAAATGTATAAATTGATGATGTCTGAGATTCTGACGGATAGTATAAATTGATGATGTCTGATACGATACGTGTAGGAACTGAAAGGAACGGATAATATAAATTCATCTTAATACGTATATATGTATAAAGAAATCAGAAAAAGGCACTGTATGAAAACGTATAGTATAACGTTTTGTTTATTGTATTTCGTTATGTATTTATGTAGTAAAGATCAAATGACAAATGTCAATTTTGTATGACATTGTACTAAAATTTTAACTACTGTAAAATGATAATATAAAGCGGTTAAAATGTTTTATCAATATATAGCAATTGTTAAATTTACCCTGCTATAAAATAACAATATATAGCAGTTAAAATTCGTCATTTTATATCAGTTAAAATTTTAGTATAGTCACGAAAAATTGTCATTTGTCACTTGATCAGATACATAGCTTTTTAGTACTGAGATCGGAATAGAAGGAAATTTTAATCATTATGTGGACGAAGTTCAATAATTTTATTAAATAAATAATAAAACATTTTTTTGGTGTAAAAAATATGAAACCTGTTTCTTATTTCAGATCGACCAAATCGATCTGATTTCAGATTTCAAAATCTGCTCGACCTACGGATCTAAAGAAGAATCACAGTATTAAATAATATTTGGAATTATGAATGAGTGATTCATTAACTCCAAGCTTTTTGCTTTAGGGCTACCATCAACTACGTTATTTTTAAAGAAAAAATCTTATAAATATTTAGTTAAAATGTTACTCAACATGTTTTTGTTTTAAACAAAATTTATTAATTAATTATAAACAATAGAACAGTATGTAAAAACCAAGGTTGAAATTAATGTAAATTGTAATATTGTGAAGGTGAATGAGACTCACCGTATAGGAGTTGATGCAAAGAATATCGTGATGAGCGCGACTCGCCTTTGGAGAACAAAGGTTAATTGTATAGATGTGGTTGGCATTTTGTATTGTGAAAATTTCAGACTATTTTAAAATCATTATTACAGCTATTACAGCGAAATCTCGACGTGATTAAGCCAAAGGGACTGGAGATCGCTAAATTAAAATTTCGTTGTAACCGATTTATGAAAATGTAAAGTTTTCTTGATTAATTCCTGACTCATTTGGTTAGTCCACAGAAGATTTTCATATAATCAAGTTTTAATTTTTACGAATGAAAATTCGTTGCGAAACTTAATTCGAAATACTAAAAATTACGTTAAGCTGGTAGTTCGTCAAAAAAAAGATTCCATTGTATTCGTTTTTTTTTTTTTAAATATTTTGTGTGTCTGACATTTTCAACGAATGATTTTCATATAATTGCAAAAAAAATTTCTTGTGGTTAGTTTTTTGAGCATGTAGGAACTTGCTTGCATTTCTATTATGAGAATGATACTTACGATGATTACTTTGAGACTTCTTTTAAATTTTTATTCTAATTTGCTTATTTATTGGTTATTAGTTGTATGATTTTATACAAATAAATAAAATATATCAGTAAAACTGCACACTATAATTTTAATCTGAGGACTATTTGTGAGTTCGATTCGAACGTCCTCGACTCTTCGAAATACAAGATTCGATTGTGATTTCAATAAAAAAAAAAAAAATGGAGGTGTGGCCAACACACGACTTTCTTTTACGAACAGAGAATTTTGAGAAATTTTATTTTTTTTATAACATTTCTTTTTAAATTTTTTTTTTTTTAATTTTAAAATTTTTAAATTTTTTTTTTTTTAATTTTTAATTTTTAATTTTTATTTGTTTTTAATTTTTGGAAACATTTTGTATTTGGTAGTTTTTTGTAAACCTTATACTTTTTAAGATATTTACAAAATAAATTTTCTGGACCAAGGGAGTGGCCACTTCCGGTTAGCCGATTTAGAGTAAAATTCACTGGGGCCTCCCAATTTATCATAAAAGCTTAAATCTGAAGTTTCAGTGCGATTGGTTAAGCCATCTGGGCTGTATAGAGGACACAGACAGACTGATAGACTGACAGACTGACAGACTGACAGACTGACAGACTGACAGACTGAAAGACTGACAGACTGACAGACTGACAGACTGACAGACTGACAGACTGGCAGACTGACAGACTGACAGACTGACAGACTGACAGACTGACAGACTGACAGACTGACAGGCTGACAGACTGACAGACTGACAGACTGACAGACTGACAGACTGACAGACTGACAGACTGACAGACTGACAGACTGACAGACTGACAGACTGACAGACTGACAGACTGACAGACTGACAGACTGACAGACTGACAGACTGACAGACTGACAGACTGACAGACTGACAGACTGACAGACTGACAGACTGACAGACTGACAGACTGACAGACTGACAGACTGACAGACTGACAGACCCATTTCGAAACCCACTTTTTCGGACTCAGGGGACCTCAAAACAAATAAATCTCTAAAAATCTCAAAGTCCAAAATTTTCATGATTACTATACTCTATTTTACTAGAGTAAAAGAAAGTAATAACGAATCTGATTAATTCAAATAAGAATCCTAGAAATATTGGATTCTTATTTGAATTAATCATTACTCTAATATGGTCGAATTGAATTCACCATAAGGCTCCTGTGTCACTATTCTGGTTTTCCCGGCGAATTGAGAATTGTTTTATTGTGATTTTTTTCTACTATTTTGGTATTATTTTTTCCAACTATACTGTGGCGATTGGTATTTTTTCAAATTTTGGAAAAACCAATTCCATTTTAATATTTCTGTCTACTAAGTAGTTACCAACAACAGTTTTAGGGAATAATAAACAACAAAATTGTTGTGAAATGGAATTATTTTTTCAAAATTTGGAAAATAAAAGCAATTGCCACAGTATGCCTTGGAAAACATATTTCCAAAATATTCTAAAAAAGTCACAATAAATCAATTCTCAATTTGAAATTCCTCCGGAAACAAGGGGCCGCTCTATTCCTGAAAACATAAATGCGCTGTGAAAATATTTGTCGAAACCACAATAATGTAGTTACATTGCTTTTTCGTTTGTTTTGCACTTATAATAGAACTTTTGTTTTGAATTTGGTACTTTTAAAGGAATCTACTACAAAATATATTTTAATTTGCTACAATTTTTAAGTTAAGAAGTACAATTTGCACTTGTCTACGAGAAGCCATTTTAACGTAAAAGTGTGTAGCATTTTTGTCAAATTGGCATAATTGTAAATAGATAATTATGTGTTCGGGAATATGCCCGGAATAGTGGCACTAGGGTGCGATTATGTAAGCTTTACGAGTTTCGAGTTTCTCGAAATTACGACGAAACGCTTAAAAATAATCTTTTTTCTTTTCTTTAAAAAAAATATTTTTAATCATTACGAGTTATCTGTCGTACTTAAAAAGATGTATGAGTAAAACAACAACAACAAGTCGCAATTAAGAGAACTTGGAAAGTTTTAGATAATCGCGTAAGAAACTTGAAGCTCGTAATGCTTACATAATCCAAACCTTGGTCTTCGTGCCTAATTGTTGTGTTGTACTAAATTGAATATTTTTTAGCGAATTGGATCAAAATTGGAGTTAACGCATATCAAGTGCTTCCCTACCTCCGAAAACCAGACTAGGCCACTGGTAAGTCTATCTATATTGATCCTTTTTACACCTGTTCAATGAATCTGAAAAACTGCTGCAGTTGACAGGTTTAATGAGTCAAAATTGCCAAATGTTTGCTGGAGGACCCAGCGATAAATGGTCCTTGTTGTTTGCTCAGTATTTACATTTAGTTACATGTTTGGTCCAAAACGTCAATAACCTACGCTATTTTGGGTTTGATGAACGAAACTTTGAAAATAATTAGTAAGATGCGTCCAGTATAGCCTAGTCAATATCTGAATGTAAAAAGAAATTTACAAACTGTTTAATTAGTGTGCGTGCACTATGAGCATGAGTATAGTACGGTTCTGGGTTATCTCCTAACCCTAATCTATATGGGCTTTAAAAATCTGGATTCTACTCATAAAAATTCTGTTCGGGAGTGTCAAGGTCCACGGTGCATCATTTTCTAAAATTGAATCAGTTGCACCATTATTATGTGGAAAGTGTACAATACCTTTTACTCGCTGATATGAAAAAAGGATGCAATTTTATCAAGAAATATTGCAACCAAGAAAATCCACTATTTTTGAACAACATTTTATTGGACGACGAAACATGCTTTAAAAAGTTAGGCACATTCAAAATTCCACAATTTGCATTATTGTGCACGTACAAATTCAAAAGTTATGCGGCGTAGTAATTTCCAACACCTTTTTGGAGTGAACAAGTAGGCGGGATTATTTGATGGAAAATTGACTGGCCCATTTGAACTACCACGTCGGATAAACGGAGAAATCTAACTAAGATTGTTACAAAATTACTTGGCTCAGTAATTCAGCCAAAAATGATGTACCCTTTAAAATACGTCGAAATATGTAGCAGTTGCGCGATGGCTCCTCCTCATTACGCACTTATAGTAAGACAGCACTCCAGATCGGAAGGGGAGTGACCATTTCTTGGCCATGGAGCAAAAGAAAAGGCAACAAATAAATGAATTGACAAATACAATTAAAAATAATGAACGGACGTTCAGTCAGTGGACACTTCGATAATATTAATTCGAATAAGACTAATTATTTCTAAAATGATTTTTAGATGAATTTCTGGAATTTGGCCAATTTGGATGAAAATTGGCTATTTCTTGGTTTCTTGGCTATTTATTTCCGCTGGAAATGTGATTCTATAAAGATTTTAGATGATGTTAATGAATTAAAATAACAAAAATGTTGTTTATCAAAAACTAATAAAATTAACGAATAACAATTATTTTGTTAAACAACCACAGGAGAATTTTTTATGCATTTTCTATCTTTCTCTGAAGTGTGTGATTTTACCAATGCTGATATTTTCCCCGTAAATACTAGGAACCCTTTAACTAGTATAAAGAAATTTTTTCATTTAATCCATAAACGTTTTGCTACTATCGCATGATACTAGGACTACTTACGAGATAAGTTTATTAAAATCGATAGTCGCTACTATATACCTAAACTTGTTACAACAACTTGTTTACACAGTAGATACATTCCGTTATGAAAAAATTGTGTAAAAAGAACTGTGTAAAAACATGTTTAAATGTACGCCTTTATTTGTACACAACGCTGTTTTATTTAATTTATCGGTCCAGGAAATCGTCTTAGTAATAATAAATTCAAGCGTCGAATACAGAGCAATGGCTGAAACATTTTATAGCCATGCGATCATCGCCGCTGAAAAATTTAATTAATTACAACATGCTTTAAGATACATTAAAATAATTTGTGTGTGAAAGCGTTCATTGGGCGTCATAAAACGTTCACCTGTAATTTAATATAACGGTTCGAAGGGCCTCAGTATAGTTGCGGAAAGGATAGATTTGGACCTCTACGCCGACTTTTTGAACCAAGCTCACCAACAAATTCAGGCGTTCAATACTGGGGCCGCCAGTCGCTGAACATATTTCTCGCTGCTACCGATGCAAAATGAAAAACTCAGCCTATTCGGTTATAATTCAACTTTATTTGCCTTAATCCAGATATAGCTTTAACAGAAAATTATTTCTAAACTTTATTGATAAACCATGGACTATGAAAACAGTCTTTAACAAAATTGTTTGTGCACACTCAATTTTTAATGTAACGTAACACAAACAACTTTAAGAATATATAAATAATAAACTTTTCAAAAATATTAATTTTAATTTAATTAACTTAATTATTCTTTCTTGATCACAGCATAAAAAATTGAAAGAAATTTACTGTAATCACAAAATCACTTATCTCTTCTGTTGCTATCTGTCTTTTAGTTCTTATATACGATGCCGCATATTATAAGCAGTCTTCTTTTTAAATTATCTTATTCTTATTTATTTATGCTTGTAGCGATATCATTTAAATAGCTCCCAAGAACAACACTATTTGTAAAAGACAAATAATGAAAATATGATTGACCCTTTTATATAGTGGTGCGTCTACGTTTAGGTACATTCATAATGGTATTGCCAAAGAACTAATTATTGATTGAAATTTCCGTTACTTGACTTGATATTAACAAAATTGGACTAATAGATGTCGCAGTCTCGAACAGTTGTCAAATGAAAACAGTAAAAAAACATCACGAAAAAAATACTTGCCAAACCAAAAGTCGTAAAGCTTGAAAATATACGTTTCCGATTTCTTTGTAAATGTTATTGTATTTATCGTGATAAATACTAAAAAAAAGGCTATCAGATAAATTTTCGAAATTGTCAAGAATTGACTGTATTATAAAGTAAGAATCAACATAAAATTCTATAGCACTCTTAATTGTCGAGGAATCTATTCCTATTGATTTAGAAATTTTAATAAACAAATACGCCAAAATTCTACCACGTACATGATGTCGATTGTACTACCTCGATTTTGCTGGTAGACAGTTGAATTTATTTTAATTCCGATAGTTACGCTTTTTATACATTTTATTTGGTCTTTGAGATGGATGATTTAACCTGGTTCATTTTGTTTCCGTAAGTATCGCGTTCTCTATTTTTACAATTAGCAACAGGTTTTCAAATTAAATGGAACGTATATATTATATTTTAGCATATAAAAGTAGATACTGGCTTAGTTTAAAAGTTACTTGGTAATACCTACTGAATATTTTTGTGCATTTCAACGGATGGAAAGTTAAAAGCTCGCCCAGTATTATTTAGCTTTAAAATATACGTCCATATAGTTATCTATTAAAAAGCTTATTTTCACATTAAATAAACAACAATACATTTTCATACATATTCCAGCACCATGTAAAATATTTGTTATTTTAATGTTTTATTTATTTGTAAGAGATAAACTTTATTGCAGTTAAAATAAATTTGCAGAACATGTGGATTTACAATAATTATCCTTATATACTATATACATACAAATAAATTGTACTCCCAGATTTACCTTTAGCTACTATAAAAACGGTTGGTGTCTGCGTGCTGCAAATGCCAATAAATTTACAAACTTTCGTATGAGAGATTAAAAAACAAACAAACAAACGAGATCTTTTTAATTAAAACAAGAAACTTGTTCGTTTATTTTATTTCCCTTTCGCTGTTAAATAAAAATAAATTTATGAATCGCTTATTCTTGGAATGAAGGAAAAAGTTACGGTTAATCAATTAATTAAATTTTTATGAAGGTATATAATTAATGAGCTTTTAAAGCTATACGAAGAAACGTTTGATGATGATACAAATCATAACAGTATACTTGTAACCATTAAATTTTTCTTTAAAAAATTATTTTTGTTTGCTATATACGTGAGACGAGAACTTTTATGTTGTATTTGTATGTTTTTAAATTCAGAAAACGTTTCATTCATAATAAAAAATTGCATAATTTATTCTAGTATATAAAAATAAAAATAATTTACTCCGAGAATTAATGTTAAATTAATTTTATACACACACTGTTGAATGAAATGTGGTAGACCAAAAAAAAATAAAAATTAATTTAATTTTCTGTATTTTAAAATATTTCTGGTAACATAAGCTTTTGTCCGGAAAATTAATATTTGTACACTCAAGCAACATACTAAACCAATTTAATAATCGAAGCTAATTAGCAAATGCTTTAAAAATTTAATTAACTCCTTTTTATGTATTGCTAATCCAATTTAAAATCAAGTTAATATTTTAATTATTTTAAAATACACTGAGTAAGGTTCTATAAAAAATAGGTCACTTTCATTATATTAAATAACAATAAAAAATATCTGGATTATGTATAGATTTTTATACCTAAAAATAAAATAAAAAGATTTTTCGATTAAAAATTTTTATTACGCAAAATGCTCCTTGGTCCCATCTTCATTTTGTTTTTCTGTATGTTTTCATAAAAGGATTTTTTCTTTGGAAAAATATATAAATTGTTGATAACTCTCAATACACACTGAGTGACTGAGACACATACGCTAGAGAGGAAGCAAGGTTCATAGAATTTATTTTATATTTAATACTACATTTCGTTGCCAATTTTTTATTTATTTTGACAATCTTTATTTATATACGAAGAAGTTCACAAGGGATTTCGTAAAGGTTCGAAGAAATGTGGACAAAACTGAAGGATTTTATTCATCCTATATATTTTTGCCTTTAGTTTGAATCGTTCGAATTTTCGATGTATAAATATTACATCTATTACAGACGAACATAAAAAATAAAGTGGATAATTTGTGAACAACACAAGAAACACTTTGGTTAACCTGCTCGTGGAAAACATCAGATAATTAGAAGAATCCAAAAAAAATTTAATTTGGAATAAAATCATCCTATATAATTTTATGTCGGCGTTGATGTAATTTGTCAATAGCTATGTCTGGCAAAAAATTCAGTTTAAGTTTCCCATGGGAATTCTGGGAAAATTCGATTTGCAAAAACTCATTGAAAACTTTGTATAAGAACTGTCTTTGGAGATGGATTGCACTTGTGTTACAGAACATTTTTTTGATAACACGTTAAAACACGTTATAAAACACTGTTGGACAACGTGCTACATCAATCACTTGAAACGAGGCTTAAC
>OY282558.1:99880282-100037187 GCA_958295665.1 Tipula vernalis | reverse complement strand
TCTATTTAAAACAAAATAAAAAATATTTTGAAACAAATTCAATAACATCAACAAAGACACAATTACGCAAGAACAATTTTTTATAACAAACTTTCATGGAAACGATCGAGACCATTTTGAAATTAGAAATCTAATACCAGTTCAACCTAATCCCAATGCCATTCATGGAAACATGTTAGGGCAGAAAAACTATTGGCGTACATCCTCAACTCAAATCAACTCAACCCACAAACAAATCCCCAACTGAAATCCACACTCCAACCTAAACCCGACTCAACGCTCAACTCAACCCCAAACATAACGCCCAACACAATGCTTAAGCCAGCATATATCATAACAAATTAACGAAAACGTGTTAATAATTACGCAGTTTTGGAATTATTCGTGTGGCGGGCATCCTCTGTAGAAATATTCTCGAGATACCGCGGGTATGTATGTACATCCAGACGTACGGGCGGATATTTTAAATTTTTTTATTATTTTTTTCCTTTTTCGACCTTGGAAATTTAGAGAAAGTGGTGAAATTGTTGGTCATTTCTGGCAGGCTTCCAATAACTTTGACCCTTGGCTTTCAAGTTAGATCCAAAATAATTAGGTTTTCCAATATCTAAAATTTACCAAATTATTTTTGAGAGTCGTATCTCATATCGCTTCTCATGGCATAATTTCCCTAAATTTTGTTCCAACAATTCATTATGTTACTTACCTATTTTGAACTTGTCGGTGATATATATGGAATAGAATATCTTAAATTTAAAATAGAAACAGCCAATTACTACAAAGATTTTAAGTTTCAGAAAGAGGTTTCGACCCTTGTAACCGAATGAATAAACTTCAGTCTTCCAGAATATAATGATGCATTCTACCTTGGTGGTGTAACATTTACTACCACATATCTTGTTTCGGATCCACTTTCCATATACTTGTTCGTCCCTTTAGACAACTATGTATAATCAGAAAAAGGTTAGATTCAAAATCAGATTGACGATATATGAGGTGTCTAAAAGGTGTCGTCCAAGAGAGTATGAAACCTTGGATATCTCGCCTTTTGGCCGACCCTAAAAAATCTACGATCACAAAAAAAAAAAAATGGACAGCGATTTTGCATTTATATCAACTGAACCAAGTTAGCTTCGATGATACCTTTCATCTTTCCAAAGCCTCCGATATCTTGGACAAATTAGGCAAAGCGCAGAATTTCTCAGTGGTTACCATGAATAACTTGTTACCTATTGATCGGCATAAAACAGCTTTTAGAATAGACGAACGTTACTATGAATCCGTTTGTATGCCATTTGTGCTGAAAGGTGCTCCTGCAACGTTCCAGCCAATGATAAATACAGCTATTTCGATGACACTATTGTTTTTGGTGCTTCTATGTATGAGTACAATACTAATCATAAAGAAGTTCTTAGGCCTGTATCTCTTAATCCTTTGACCAACGTCAGGATGTCAAGAGTTTTTCAAATCATTTAAAAAATCCCTTGTTGCTCTGCTCCTACAATTCGTCAAATACCTGATTTTAGTGAACCTTTTATTCTTATACTTGTGGTGCGAGAAAGAAATGGCTTGGTTTTGTCATAAAATTTAAATGATTTTGTTCTACAAATATCGAATGCAAGTCGCTTCCTCAATAAAGCAGAATTTAGTTATTCCCCAACTTAAAAATTTAATGGCGGTAATATGGTCAATGTCACATTTTTGACCTTATCAACATGACATTGAAATTCAACAACTGCTTACCATCCGCAAAGTAATGATGTACTGGAAAGATTCTACAAAACTCTTGGTGAAAACTTGCGTAGCTTCTAATAAACGGCTCTCTGAATTGGGACATATGCCTACCTTATATTACATTTTCATGTAACACAACACCACGCAATTCAATGCAACCTACTATATGCCATATGAGCTATATTATACACTTTAATCCATCTTTTTAGCGAACACTTTGCAGAAGGGAACCCTCTTTGCTATTTTTCGTTAAATTTCGTTACTTGTTCTCACTTCCGGCTTATACTTATTACTTACCCTTAGAAAATGGGTTTCATTCTAAAAAAGTGCTTTTGAATTGTTGATAGTTAAGTAATTTTAATCGATTTAAAATGCTTTATTGTGTTTGCACCGAATAGTATCAATTTTTTGAATAGTTTATTGGTTCATCATTTGTGCCTTCAATCACTCTGACGTCGAATGCTTCTTGTAAAGCTTGTGAAGCAGAAAAAACTTTCTTGTGATGATTAATAATCTCTTCAATTATGTCAACATTTTGTAAATTATTCCATTGAAAACTGATCGCATTTTGTTCAATTTCGGAACAAAATTTCCAAATTAGTCGAGTGATATTTCAAAGTCTTAAAATGGGAACTTTGCAATCATCACAATCAAATTGAATAAAGAATATTTAGTAAAAATCGTTGAACGTGATTTCCTTAAAAAGAAAACAACTACAGTGAAATCCCGCTATAACAAACCTCATTTATAAGAAACATCCGATTATAGCAAATTTTTCAAATACGAGTTTACTATAAAAACGATTATTATTAAACGTCATTTATAACTTATAACTTCCATTTATAACAAACTTTTTTGTTTTCTCTTGGTTGATTGTTATATCAGGATTTAATTATTTATTTAATATTTAATACATTACCTACAGTGGTATACAATCGGCAACAATAATTTAAATCAAAAAATGAAAAGTATGTACATAACAAAATAAAAACAATTAAATGCCTATAAGGTCCTTAAAAGCTCACGTCTAAACGAATCTCTAGTTAATTTAAAATCAAAAACATCGTATGAATAATTGAAAAGTCGAGACGTGGTCAAGGCTGGCTCCGAAAGTTAATAGTTTGTTGAGCCAGAATCGATTAGTAAAAAACCATCACGACGACGCAGAGAACGTTCAGGAGCATAAATATTGAGTCGTGCGAATAATTCAGCACAATCAATACGATACAATAAAATGTCGCAAATAAATAAAACGCAAGCCGCCACCCGACGCTGTTCTAACCGCTGTAATCCCAAAAGATTGCAGCGCTCTTGAAAATGTGGAATAGCATAATTATTCATTGATGGTGTACAGCGAAGTGCGTATAAAACAAATTGCTTCTGAACGCTTTCAATTCTATCAGAATGGCACTTATAAAAAGGAGACCAAACCTGCGAGGTGTACTCTAGCGGAGAACGGACAAAGGCAACATACAACGACTTTAATGTAAGCGGGTCACAAAAGGCCCCGCAGTTACGCTTTATGAAACCCAACATCATATAAGCCTTTGCTATAACAGAATCAATGTGCCTCACAAACGTTAGATCGAAAAAAAGTACTACCCCAAGATCGGACATATACTCTACCCTTTCCACGACTCCATTAAACAGCAAATACCCATGAAATACCGGAGAGCGAATGCGATAGAAAGAAATAGTTTTACATTTCGCTATATTCAGGGACAATTTGTTGTTAGCCGACCAGACACAAAAAGTGTCTTAGTCCCTTTGCAACCTAAGACAGTCAGATACACTACAAATTGGTGCAAATATTTTCAAATCGTCTGCAAACAGCAGGCAATGCGCGAACTCAAAGCACTGAACAACGTCATTAATAAATAGTGAAAAAAGAACAGGTCCAATATGACTTCCCTGTGGGACACCAGTGGTAACTCGAAATAAAACTGAGGACGAGTCATAGATCTTAACATACTGCCATCGATCCGAAAGATAAGATTAAAGCCACTTAGTTGGAATGAATTGACAGTTCAATTTCCCAAGCTTGTTGATAAGTATCGAATAATCAATCTTATCAAAAGCCTTTGAGAAGTCCGTGTACACAACATCCAATTGTTGCCTGATTGCAATACTACTATGTAAGTGACCACAAAACGAAAACAGGTTGGTCACTGTAGATCTTCCAGGATAAGAGCCATGTTGAGCAGGACAAATTAACGATTTCAAATGAAAAAATAGAAATTTTTGTACCAATGCTTCGAATAGTTTCGGTATAGCAGAGAGTATAGCGATCCCACGTTAATGGCTGATTTCACACCTTTTGCCCGATTTGAAAATCGGGCGAAAGAAGGAAATCTTTCAAGGCTCCGGGAAAACCCCTGTACGGAGGTTTTCATTAAAAATAAACGACAGCTAAACCATACGCACAGTTTTTCATAAGGATGGGTGGAATGCCGTCATGTCCTGATTTCATTGTATTTACTAAATATAAATGCTTATAGGTGAACAGTAACGTACTTTAGCACCACATACAGCTGAGCTATATTTGCTGAGCAATTTCGAGGAAAATATTATTTATCCTAACCACAAGGACATTCAGTGCCGTATTTCACATTGTATTTGAACCACACGATGTTTTTCCATACTTTCATGCGCAACATCAAAATTCCATGAAAGAAGACGTAAAACATTTTTCTCCACAACATATTTTCGAGGAAATCGTATTAAATACATTAAACAAATTTTCTTTTTTATGTTTTTATTTTTATTTTATGAATATAAATTCATGATACTATTAGCCACCTCGTCAAAAATTTGTATTCATTTCGTAGAACCATTTTCTTTAATATTCCTTCTAATTTCTTATTCATCCAAACACAATTTGTTGACTTTAACGACTTTATCTTGACCAGTTTTTCATATCTGAATTAATTAGGAAAAAGTTTCACAATCAGATTCAGTTCATACAAACATTTATAACAAAAGTTTCGTAACGAAACCAATTAAACATAATCTGAAATCTGAAAATACGAAGAAGAGACAATGAAACCATTTTCTTAGTATTTCCCATTAATTACATTAATTTAAGCTTAATATGTATTTCATAAATACGAGATGCTTCTTGTATTAAAAAAAAAAAAAATCTGTTGTCCAAAATTATGTTAAAGAAAAAAAATTGTTCCGCTCTTCTTAAACAAGTATAATTGCTTTCGTATTCGCATTTTGTAGTTAGTATTTATTTTTATACGAACCCAATGAAGAAGCTATTGTACGTCCCTCACGGCTTATTGAAATAACCGAAAAAAAAAATTGTTTATAGCAAAATAAGATTTAATTAAATTTTGAAGGTTGTTTGATCCTATAACCATTTGGCATTATTTGTTAAGAATTTGAATGTTTGATTATGCAAATTAATTAAAAAGGCAGGTAGTTATAAAATGATGATTTTTTTTTTATTGTTCTATTGACAGACAAGTACAATATAAAGTCAGATGCTATGCCGAGTTTAAAATTTTCATATATTCTTGTTTACATTTTTTAAGGCTCAATGTGATCTCGACTAGTATAGGCGACCACTATACTGGGCCTAATTTGCCTGGTAGATTTTTCTCCAGCCAATGCAATATGAACATTTGTAAGCATTTCGAAAAAATATCGTACAATTTGAATAAATTTGAAAATCCTAAATAATTTCTAAATAATCTCAAAATTGTTGAAGTTTCAAAATATCTTGGAAGTTCTAGAAATCTTTCAAAAATATCGAATTACCGATTATTCTCCAGCAACATTTTTTTGGTACCCTAAAATGCTTCTTGTACCTATAAACATGTGAAACTTTTGGTGAAAACTTATATCTTCCTATCGTCTAGTCTCGCATTAATTCAAAGTATCTAATTTCGAGAGAATATGACTAAACATCTTGCAACTCGATGCTCTGACGATTTCCAAATATATCGATAAAGTATCACAAATTTCGAAAATAATTTAAAAAATATCAAGAATTTCGAATTTTCAAAGTATCTTGAATATTCTTGAAAGTTTGCAAATATTGAATTATTCATAAGTAAAATATATATTTGCAAAAATAGTCAATTAGTTATAAGATTTACATAATTAATTTAAACAAGTTAGGGTTTTAACTTAACTTTTAACGTTGATCCTTTTTCAAACTTTTAGGTTTTTGATAAAATGTTTTATCTATTTGAAAACAATAAGGAACTTTTAATTTAATAAGCTTTAACTTCTGAAAGCTTTTTTAACCAAACCATTTTACTCAGAAATATGATTTCACAAAGGGTGACGGAATTTTGGGTAAAACTTACAATATTTGTTCCCAAAGTTAATCATCAATGATCAAAAGCTTTTTGTTTTAAGAGATTTTCAAGCCAAACCATTTCACTACGGAACTTGATATTATAAAGGAAAGTGGTATTTTTAGATGAATTTAGAAAATTTGTTTTCAATGAGCTTTAAGCTTGACAATTAATTTATTCTATGTATTTGGGTTTAAAGTAAATATTTCTGAGTCTTTTAATAATTTTAGGTTTTTGTTAGAATGTTTTATGTACAGAAAATAAGTATTTGCAAAATGTTTCAAAATATTTTAGTTTTAAGAGCTTTTACTGATCGAAACTTTTTAAAAAATTTATCCCAAAATTCCGTTACCCTTTGTAACGGAATTTTAGGATACATTAGAAATGTTTGTTTCCAATGAGCTTTAAGGTTGACAATTGATCCATACTTTTTCTGTATGAATTTAAAATTGTTGAGCTTTTGAATAATTTCAGGGTTTTAATAAAATTTTTAATAAAATATTTTGTGTGCATAAATTATATATTTTAAACAATTCTCAGGAGCTTTAGTTTTAAGAGCTTTCCATTATCGAAGCTTTTTAAACTAACCATTTTGCTTCGAAATTTGATAATATAAGGAATGACAGAACTTTGGTTAGGATTTAGAATATTTGTGGTTAATGTAAATAAAGAGCTTTTATTTTTAAGAGCTTTTCAAACCAAACCTTTTGACTTTTAAATTTGATATTATAATGGAAGGTGGTATTTTTCAGTTATTTAGAGTACTTGTTCACAATGAGCTTTAAGCTTTTTCATTTATTTATACATTTTCGATAATTTTTGTGCCTTTCCAAAAATTCTGTCTTTCGTTTTATGAACATAAATAATATATTTACAACAAATATCAGAAATTTTTAGTTTTAAGAGATTTTATTTATTGAAACTTTTCAAATCAAATCATTTTACTCAGAAATTTGTTATTACAAAGGGTATTTTTTGGAAATCATTCAGAATATTTGGTCTCAATGTAAATATCCTTTATCCAAAATATGTTTCCATTTTCGAGCATTCCATGTCTAAGAAAACCAATTGGTTTACTTAGATGAAACAGAACGTGGGTCATTTGAATGACCTCAAATAAAACGAAACATCTTGCAGCTCTATATTATGATGATTTCTAAATATACCGATAAAGCATCACAAATTTCGAATATAATTTGAGATATATCGAGAATTTCAAAATAATCTCAAAAATGTCGAATTTTCAAAGTATCTTGAATATTCTTGAAAGAAAACCGCCATGTAAAACGTAAATAACCTGAACATTCTTGAATAATATCAAAGAACCTACAGGAAATCTGAGAAATATCGAAATTTTGGCATAATCTCAAAAACTCTTTTAAATATCACCATTTAGATTTATATGTGTAACTCTGCAAGTTCTTACAACTCAAAGCAAATCTTTAAAAATCTCCAATAAGAATAGACTCGAATAAGAACAATTTTTAAAAATCTCGAATAGAATAAACCGCGGAATAATCTCGATTACCCCAGAAAAATTCGAAAAACCTCTATATTATGTGAATATCGAATCATCTCGAACAATTTCAGTAATACCGCAAAAATCTGGATATTAATGAATAATATGGGAAAGACTGTAAAAATCTAGAAAACCCTCGAAAATTTTGAAAAATTCCAAAAATTCGTGTAAATGTGGAATTATTTGTAAAATTACTTAATGAAGAATAGAACCCTCGAATCTTGTCGGGTAATTTTTTAAATATCGAACAATCGTATTCTTTGAATAAGCTTAGAAATTCACCAATAACGTCGAACTATCGAATACAACCTACTTCAATCTCAAACATACTTGAATAATCTAGAAAATCTCGAATAACCTAGCAATAGTTTCGTAATCCTGAATCACCAATTAAGTCTCAAACATCACGCATCTCATTTCCATGATAAACTCCAAAAATCTCGAGAAATTTTAAAAAGTGATAAATAGATGAAATAGAAGCGGATATGAAATCGGCAAGCCAGATTTTCCAAAATCAGGAGTATTCGAATTATCCTGATCGGGGTTGAATAATTTCAAAAAGTCTATAAGCCTATAACGTAAGAAATATTCCGAAAGCATCGTGAAATTATTGAATTATTTTAATAATTGAATATTGGGACTATCAAATAGTCTCAGGTGTATTGTGTAAAATTTCAACTTTTCATTTCAAGACTACATAACTTTATATTCACTGCCAGATGGTCAATGAAATGTTGCCTCTCCAGGTTACGTTTCAATTTAGTTATCATTTAAAGGGAGTGCTTGCGTTAAGCATTTTAAAATTTAAATTTGTATGAAGTTTATAGATTGTCATATTCCTAAGCTAGTAACTTTTGTTTTAAATTTAAGGCTCATCTTAGAATGTTTCATGTTTGGGAATTTCTTGTTTACTACTTGAAAGCAAATTTTAGATTTTGGTATACATAAAAACTGCAGCTTTGTGACCATACCGTAATTTGTTTTGTCCCGAGGATCAGATTTTGCGATCTAATATCTCTGGAGATAGAAGCAATAAGATTTCCAAAAAAAATTACAATTTATGTATTAGGGGCTGTAAGATAACTGGTCATCCCATCATTCGTAATAATAACAATAAAAATACGGTTTTAAGAAGGATCATCGATAGAGAACCGTGTGGCCGATCCAGTGTATTCGATGTCTATTAATTTCGAATGAAATGCTTGATTTTACGTAATTTACAGAAATCGTTTCTGTCATACTACGTCGATAATCAGCGAAAATTTTTGCGTTCATCAATCAGTGTCCAACTATACGCGATCGTTATTGTAATTCTCATTGGATCTTTAGTAAATCTACAATTGCTTCAGGGAGACGTTAAGTTCTTAATCATCGAATACATGTGAAGAAAAACATACTAATTATAAAGGCAGTTATATTTTATATAACCCTTGATGACCAACAATGAGGAGACTTGTGGAATTCGAGAATAGGTTTGGTTTATTTCTTCTTCATCATTTAGATATTTTATAAGCTGTTTCAAAATGAATTCAATTTTCTACAAGATTATCCAAGAATAATTTTTTTAATGTTTTGAATTATTCATTTGAAAATCGAAAGTCTCAGAAGATAGATCTAAAAATGGATTTCATTTTCCATAGACTGACTTGCGTTACGACCTAGCGACATTATAAACCTATTCACTTCTGTATTTGCATTATTATTGGTATTTTTACTGAATCCAGTTGAATTTTGGTCAATTATAGAATTTATTTGGTTTATTTTGTGAGATCCGTATCGAGGTACCACGTTGCATTGAAATCATGAGATCATTACTAGCATTTCAAGTTAAAATTAAACATTTGGTAAATTGTGGTATTTGTAGTATACCATATATGGTAGGGGTGCTAATAAATGCTGTTTTAAGTTTGATAAAATAGTCTTTATATAACGCGTCGCACAAGAAATTTTGGTGTTTCTTTACTAAAGTGATAAATAGCTTTGCTAAACTGGCGAAATTTGAAATATACGGCAATTGACTACCAGACCTAAGAAAAACTTAATTTCTCTTATAGGTCTTGGTATTGGAATTTTTTGTTCAACTAAAGGTTTATTTTAATCAGGTGTGAAAATGACAATGAATGTAAGCACATCACAGAGGTATGTAATTTCTTGTCTGAGGAATTGGCATTTTCGTGGGATTAGCTTTAATTCAAATTTCCGTAAACGATCAAAAACTTCTCGAAGCCTTATATTCTATTCTATAAGTTACAATCCGAATAGGCCAATGTCGTCTAAGTAAACTTAACATTTATTATTGTTTAGCCCACTAAGGACATTATTTATCATTCGATGGAACGTAAACGGGGGCACCTTTAATTCCGAACTCCTTATTTCCGAACTAAATTCCTATGAATTTATAGTGTCCCTCGCCAGAGCTAAACGCAGTTTGCAGTTTATCAGACTTTTTAAGGTTTATTTGATAGCCGCAGATATTAATCAAAAGATGAGAAATATTGGGCTAAGGGCTTATCCAAAATGTCAGCTATATTCGGTCACGGAACTAACTATGCAATAGTTATCTTATTAAATTTTTGGTAATCAAATGATTTTTAATATGTTTCGAAGATTGTAAGAGAATTCAATCCAGTTTCGAACTGATGAGCTTATGATTATGAAAAAATCAATCTTCTCATCAGGCCGCGGCGACTGGACTGATTATACCACAATTTACATTCTATATATACAGAATGTGCTGTGCTTTAAGTACTAGCGAATCGTACTTTTGGTAATCAACCACTAGGTGCCATATCTTTTGGTCGCTGGTTGATTTTTTGGGAACGACTAGTAATAGAAAGTTCCTATTTTCAATTATTTTAACTTCGACCATTTGATTTATTCGATTTTTGGTTTCCATTTTCGTTGAATGATGTTGCCGGTATTGTCGGTTATTTATAGGTACATCATTGGGAAGTGAATGAATGCGACGTCTAGTATAGTATCTCTTGTACCCGTCAGCACATCAGAATCAAGATGAAAAGTATTGTTATTTCAATTATCGTTTCAGAGTAAAAAATTCTTCATTGTTTAAATGTTTAAGATTAATTGAATATGTATGATTTTCTAATCTATTATAAATTTCATGACTCCATGTTTTAAGTTCAGTAAAAGCTTTTTTACCGGCGTAGATTACTAACATAACTTCAATTTTAATAGTTCTACGTAAGCAGACCTATCTTCATCTCGTAATACCTTTAATATAAAATCTACATACGAAAAAAATTTGTGAAGCTCTCGTGGTATACTAATAAAAGTTGGAACCAGTTTTACTATATATTTTTCGTCTAATTTAACCATTTTAATTTAATTGGTAATAATATATTTGGTATTTGTTCTGTTATTAATTTTTTATATTTTGTTGTTTTATTAGGTACTTTTCTCGACTTATGCTAATGTGTAGAAAGTCATGTAATCGAATCACTATAGGCACGCAAGAAATATTTGAGATCTCATTATTTTTAAATAAAATAATGTATTTGTTTTGGTTTCTTAAGCGATAGTATTTATTAAAATACATATTCCCATTTGTATGAATGATGTTTAAATTAAACAGTACGAACCTTACTGAAACATCCTGTTAAACGTTGTTTAAATAGTTGTCATCAATTTTATATCACCGATTTCCAGTCTATAACAGGAGGAGACATACACATTTCTGATACATGTTCCTTGAGAACGAAAAAATGACGTTAAAATCTTTTCATATAAGCAAAACTTACTCATCGACCATTTTGGCCGTGAGAACATTATAAATATGGAAGTAAAATTCTATTAAAACTAAATGTATAATATGATATACTTTAAGCTTTATAAGTAAATTACCTTCCCTATTGCGTAAATTTATAAGTAAATTACCTTCCCTATTGCGTAAATATACGAGCCTTCTAGACGCCTTGGCTTTGACGAAGTAAAATTTGCCTTGTCAATCAACGTTCGAATCACAATCAACAATTTCATATTCACAAACCAAACTTCTAGAAAGTTCATGACTTTTCCAGTAAGAATAGCCTAGAAACATTTAGAACAGTTTTATCACGGAAAATTTCATTTTAGTATAGTAAAACATTGAGCTGCTAATTTAACATATTCTATTACACCCTAGGTGTCACCGTAACAATAGTACAGTCGAAACTCAATTTTCCGGAATCCTATTATCGGTAAATCTCTATTATCCGTGATTTTTTTTTACATAGTCGATTTTTTTGAGTCACTTGTTTATCCAGATTTTCAATTGATTAACCGGGATTTTTCATTTTTAATTTTTTCGTTAAATTTTGGCGATGTGATTTTGGCGGGATTTGATCAACCGGGATCTTTGATTATCCGGGAAACGTTCGGTCCCGAGCATCCCCGATAAACGTTTTTGCCATATCAATCAAGGTTTGAATCAGTGGATTGTGAATAAAAACAAAACAATTCAATTTATTACCAACTTATTTATTTATTTCACACAAAAATTATTACAACACAATTTACTAACGATATTTCACAAAACCATTTTATTTTAATATTTGCACAATTTTACAGATCACTTTTACTTTTTATTTCGCAATAAAAAACATTTTAAATCATTTTATTATTCTTTTTTAATCTTTACACTATACTATAGCTCACCAAATACTAATAATCCAATTCGACTTCGTTCGCCTTTTTATATACACAAACCATACTTCTAGAAAGTTCATTACTTTTCTAGTAAGAATAGTCTTAAAACATTTAGAACAGTTTTACCATAGGAAATTCCATTTTAGTACAGTAAAACTTTGAGCTATTTATTTAACTTATTCTATTACACCCTAGATGTCACCGTCACAAACTGTTAAATTTATATTTAGTTTTACGTCAGATGTCTATAGTTGTTGAGTCTATAGTGATGCCTAATTCCCTTAAAAAAGCTTCATTTTTTAGACTATGTCTCTGTATAATCTAGTTTACTTTGCTATTACCAAATCAACCTTTATTATACAAAGCCTTAGTCTAAAAACGAAGTTTTTATAAGGGAATTAGAAACGCGGAAAAAACCAAACTTTTCATAGTAAAATACACAAACCATATTGGATATCACTTTTTCCCCTCAGACAAATTTTTAAATAAAAACGTTATAAATTCTTAATTATGATTCCTGAAATACTTTCATAAATGTTTGAATTTGAACACATATGAATTTTGTTTAAGTAAACCGTTTTCATTTTGTTGTAATAATTGATTTATTTAAACCAAAATATAAAAAAAATTCATATCAACAGCATTTCTTCAAAAGCTTGCCACAATTCGTTTGGTAATTAAGTCAATACACAATTAATAGATGGCAGTGTCGGCCGTAAAAATTTGGTAAAATCGTACCATAAATTACCACCTGGAGAAATTTCAAGTTCAAAAATTGTAGGAAAAGCAAAAAAAAATTCACAAAATATAGGGACGTGTGATAATTTTGTGATTAAATAACTTTTTTTCGTATTTTTCTGTAAATATCTTAGACATCTGACGTACACTAGCAGAACTAAAAATAAATTGAGCAAGTATTATTTTAGCTCGTCAGAGCCAACTTTGATGTATTTTTTAAAATGAAAGTTCGAAAAATATATTTTAGAAATAATTTAATTTTAATATTTCTGCAATTAATATTTATTTAATACCAATAAAGCCTTCTGGTATATTGTTGTTAAAAATATGTAGAAAACTTTTATATAGAAATTTTATCATATTTTTGCTGTTTTCATTGAAAAATTTGAAGCTAAAATACACCATTTTTACTATGGATTCCTATGGAAATCAGTGAAAAGTTGTACGACAAAAAAGCTTCTAAAAAATACGTCATTATTATTATGGCTCTATATTCTATAAGACTCGCTGCTATTATACGTGCACACCAATAAACAAGGCAATATTAAAATATTTACTGTGGCAAAAAACAAAATGAACAAACAAATATATTTGTATTTTATTTTAAAATTAACTTAAATGTTTCAATTTTAAAATAAAAATTTTCGTGGTATCATTGCAGGGCGAAAGAGTATGCAATATTAACATTTTGGTTGCAGACGTGTTAATTCCTTGTACTAATAAAATAATTCGCTAGCATAAAACCGTTTTGTTTTAACTCTGTTACTAGTAGAACGTATTAAGATACTATGGCCAAAAAACTCGTAACTAATCGTGATCGCTCCAAAAATAGGTCGAATATTCGTAAGCTTTTTCTGGCGTATTATAGTAATAATACTTAGCTATTGCACACCAAAAATTTTAAAATTTTTATGTTTTTTAGCATTTTATAGAGAGTTTTTCAAAATCGAAATTTGAGTGTAAAATTCACAATAATTTCTGAATTCAGGGGTAACCAGCGAATCAGCAAAAATCCTTACTTGCTTGACTTGGGTGATCGAACAATCATGATCTGAATCCCAATATAATTCCGATAATAAATCAGAGCAATCGAGTCACAACTTTTGCAATAATCGAAATACGAAAAAAGTTTTTACATCTCCAGATTCTGGACACTAGATATTATTAAACCACCAAGCTTGAGCATGATAGTGAACGTATGTATATAGGAGATGGTTTCAAACCGTTTTTGGCGAAAATTTGATCACTGTGACGGACAGCGATAATAATACCTTTTCTGTACCGACGTATTTAATTGTTTTTGAAATAGTTAAACAAATTTATCTCCGAAATATTGGTTTTCACCTGAATCTTTCGATTAGTAATATGAAAACCAGCATTCGTACACATTTTTATGGGACTATGGGAATTATGTTAACATTTTTTTCATCACTTTTTAACTTATTACGACTCAGAACATGATAGATCATTATATTCTAGAAGCAATATGATATTCAACGTATACCGATTTCGCTGCAGTGGCATACCCTGTTTGATTTTGTTTAGTTCTTTGTCCGTAGTATCTTAATGTAGTCTACTAGGAACACCTGTTTGGAAAACACGGTTTATGCTAGCGAATTGAAATCAAAATAGCTTAAATAGTTATAATTTATAGTGTCATGTACTCATAAGCGTACTAAGCGATTACCTCGCTAGCATAAATCGTTTATTTTTAGAAAAACCTATTTATAGTAGACCATATTAAGGCACTATGGTCAAGAAACTAAAGGAAGTCAAAAAGGGTAGATGTTCGGCAGATGCGCCATAGCTCCGAAAATAGATCGAATGTTACTTAGCTATTGCACACTAAAAATTTGAAACTTTTAGTTCTGGAAGTATTTTACATAAGAGAATTTTCAAATTTAAAATTTGTTTGGAAAGTTGCCAACAATTTCTGAATTTGGCCGCTGCAGCCGAAGCGGTGGACGTTAGATACCATATTGATTTTAGGAAAGATGCGCCATCATGTTCTGAGTACAAAAAATTTAAAAAGTAGTGAATTAATAGTCACACAAAAAGTTAGTAAGCAAATTTCTCGCTAGATGAAATAAGCTAAAACTGTAACATAATTAATTTTATAAACGCAAAGATGGATTACCGATTAATTACTACTGTAGCAAGAACGGAAACTACAATTTCCATTTTTATATTAAATTTAACCGTTTTATTCTAGCAAAACCAAAAATTGCTGACAACTGCCACAATGTAGGACAGAAATTAGTTGGCAAAATTTCTTTATGAATTTAAAAAAATAGTGTTATAATAAAAATAAATGCGTTTCGGTATAACATAAATGTCGAAAAACTTAGTTGCATTGTGCTACAACACAGTACGTGTTTTGAATGCAGAGCTGAATGAATTACTTTAAGTGTAAATTAAACACATTCCATTTATTTTATTATATCAATTCAAAAACAAAGCAATCTCTTGATCACCAACTATAAAATGAAAACTCTATTTTGCCTTCGCGACAAGTATCTTGGCAATTGGAAAATTTATATTTTACTTTATTTCGTTATTTTTTACTCCTCTCGAAGTGTTTTGAAAATTGGAATAAATGGAAAAAAATGACGAATGTGCAGATAAAGAAAACATTGGCTTATTTCTTGTTTTTTGTGAATTTTATTTCTGTCAATAGCTCATAAAAGTCGGATAAGCACAAACTCAATAAAATAAAAAACATTTAAATGATAAAATATCGTTTCTGTACTCTGGTTGAACAAGATTGAATATTTTAGTCGTTCGCAAGTGTATGTATGCTGTTTGTTTTTTTTTTTTAAATTTACCATTTGCTTAAGAAAGGCGATAGTCAGATCAGTTTTTCGATTCGGAATTTTGTAGAAGGCGTTTTTTTATTGATTTATTTGTCTTACATAAATTAACATTAATTTAGTATTAAACAGAAAAATACATAAATTAAAACACAAAATGTTGAGTAGATTTTAAATTAAAAATTGATTTATTGAAGATAAATTATAATTTGTCTAAACAATATGTTTTTTTTTTTAACAAATATTTAAAATTAATTCCAATGTAAAAATTGTTACATTTTGTGATTCGATTAATTCTAATGAAATTTATTGATTTTATAAAGTTCTAATATTAATTACTTTATCTGAAAATAGAATATACTTTGATGTTGTACCGTTTCAAATAAACTGTTTAAATTATTTATTTATTGTTTGGCTTTTAAACTAAACAGAAAAGTTTTTAAAATCTGCCTTTGTTAAATTTACAATTTCAACAAAATTCTAATTTAAATTTATCAAAATCTAATTATGTTATTTATAATTGGGCGTAATCCATAACACAATTTTTGTTTTTTGGTATTTTGGTATTTTAATGAAATTCATTTCTGCTTTGTATTTCACGTGAAATTTCTGGAATTGATATATAGGCAGATGAACCACTACCCCCACTACCAAAGGAAATATTTATCTAAATGAACTTCAACAATCATCGTAATGCAGTTGAGCTATACGTACATGCATGAAGAATGTAAATAACATCGTTCTAGATAAATTTGTAACTTTTATTTATTTATTTTTTGAGCGACTGATTGAAATAGAAATTTTGCTTTATTTCGCTGTATTTTCAAGTAAAAACGCCTTACGTACATGAACAATAATGGAATTATCAGGTGAATTTATTATTTATATTTCGGAATGTATACTACCACCCAGAAATATTTTTAATGACTATTAAATATTATAATGCCTATTATCTACAGTAAGCCCTTTTTTATACGTTATATTGCCTATTTTGTAGTTTAGAAAACAGCTTGAAATAATTTTGGAAATTCATGCCCTCAAATTATAAATGTCGTTACAAAGAACTTTGAATTTTGTACAAAACAACAATATATTTTTAACTGAAGTTGAATTTTACTAAATTTTTCAGAAGTCCCTTGCGTTTTCTTAAGTTAACCGAATATTCAGTTATATTTTAACAAGTTTGTGATATGCAAACAAACTAACTTAAAACGTTTGTCCCTTTGAAACTAAAAAAAATTGGAAGTTTCGACATCGTTAGCCATTTCATAGACATACCACAAATTAAAGAACAGTTAATGGAAAAAGTGTGGTTATAAAACACCACAAAATAACTAAACGAAAAAATAAAGAGAGCATGAAGAATATAAAGCATAAAAGAGCATTTGAACACACACACACAATAACTAATACCATCACGATCCGGTAATTCTCGCCTCACTGACTCATGAGGCGACCGAAATTTATGTCCATAAGGTAAATTTGTCGTTAAGTTACCATTTTTCGAGTCTCCCAGCACAGTTGGGTCGTCATTACACTTAACAGAATATCGATTGAGAGAAATGGAGCGGAGATTTTAACGAGGTAGTATGTTTCGGGATTTATCCGCCGATTTTATGAAGGAGTACGAAGAATTGGGTATTATGGAGAAAATAGCAAGCGACCAATTATCTCAACAGCAGTATTATCTTCTGCACCATGGCGTTATAAAAGCCTCTAGCAAACCGACTAAATTACGTGTCGTATTTGACGCTTCAGCCAAGTCATATACCGGCAAATCATTAAATAATGTCTTGCGTGTTGGGCCGATAGTACAATCTTCGTTAATGAACATAATTCTGCGCTTTCGCCAGCATCAATTCGTTCTAATTGGGGATATTGAAAAAAATGAACCGCCTGGTGTTAGCCGGTGCGGAGAGTGTGCTAAACGCAAAACATTGTCTGGCGAGCTAATAAAAATTATAAAACTCTGACCTATGGAACAGCATCAGCATCGTTTTTGTCAACAAGATGTCTAAAAGAATTAGCAATATCTAGTCACGAGCAGAATAAAGCAGCAGTGATAGCAATACAACATGATGTTTACGTGGACAACTTGATGACGAAGAGGTAATGGAATTAAAAAAGGGCATTTCGAAAATTCTATACTCGGCCAAATCCAACAAGAGAAAATGGTCCTCAAACGATGAAGAAATTTGGCAGGATATTTGCGAGACAAACGTGAAGGCAAGCCGCTTAAAAATCGCAGAGCATCCTGAGGCAGAAAAACTCTTGAATTTGGAATAGAGTCCTCAGACAGTCGAAATCCGCTCAAAACACACTAAAACATCGATTTTGTCCGAATCGAGCAGAATTTTTGACCCGCTGGGTTGGCTATCCCCAACGATTGTACGAGTAAAAATATTGTTCCAAAGCACTTGGCTGCAAGCTATCGACTGGGATGATATACTGCCAGCCCCAACGCATAACCGTTGGGAAGAGTTATGTCAAGAGTTGGAGAGCCTTTAACACATACGAATTCCATGATGGCTTGGATCCCATAAAGAGGTTGAACTGCATGCATTCTGTGACGCTAGTCAGTGGGCATTTCCTGCAGCCGTGTATTGCCTTTGCCGTACTATCAGCGGAGGCGCAACAGTCACGCATCTAATAGCAGCAAAAACTAAAGTAGCGCCAATTAACCAGCTGAGTATTCCTAGATTTGAGCTACATGGTGCCTTTTTGCTCACAAAACTAATGTTGGTTGTTCAAAGCGCGTTGAGCTTAAGTATTGCAAGTGTAACGCTATGGACAGACTCAAAGATCGTTCTCGACTGGCTCTATCCACGCATCCTCGAAAGTGGCCAACATTCGTCGCCAATCGTACAGCTTCAATTTTGACTCATTTAAAAAGAGACCGTTGGAAGCATGTGAGTTCAGCGGATAATCCTGCAGACTGTGCGACTCGGGGCTTATGCCACCGAGCTAATGATAAATATGCAGTGGTGGAATGGGCCCTCGTGGCTGGTGAAGGCTTATAAAAATTGGCCATTACAACGTGTCTCGTATAGCACAAATGAAGAAGCAAAGGTAGAGACATTCGGTTTTAAGAAAATTATGCGTTCGTCGATAAAACAGGGGTCTTACGAGTTGACGGCAGACTCAGTAAATCAACTACACCATATAATACAAGACATCCAATTATCTTGCCTTGTGAATCTGTCGTCACTAAAGCAGTCGTACGAGATTATCATAAACAATTTTATCACGCCGGTATCAATCTAACTAGCACCTTATTATGGAGCAAATACTGAATTGTACGGGCCAAAGATGGCATCTATACATAAATGTGTGCAATGTGTGAAGCAGAAACCAATACTCGAATTGCAGCTAATTGGTGATCTCCCAGCAGACAGAGTTACATACGCAGATGTATTTGTAAATTTCGGCGTCGATTACGCCGGTTTGCTTAGCGTGATTCCCTTGCGAAGAAGAGGCCAACATGCAGTCAAGGCATATACATATGCATATTCGTGTGTCTCAGCACAAAGGCAGCATATATTGAAATTGTAGGCGATTTAACTTCGACTATTTTTCTTGCGGCTCTAAGCCGAATGATCGCAAGACGAGGGCTATGCGCAGGGCGCTGTTTAGCGATAACCGTTCTAATTTTTCGGGCGCCAACCAACTATTAAAAGACTTATACCAATTCCTAAAAGCAAATCAATGTAATATCAGTTCTTCCCCTTTAAGGTAAGAAATTGTATTGCATTTTAATCCGCCAGGTGCTCCCCACATGAATGGGCTTTGAGAAGCAGCCATCAAGTCAGCAAAGAAATATCTCTACCGAGTCGTTTGCGATTCGATAATGTCACTTGAGGAATTTGGCACTCTGATGACCGGCATTGAGAGCACCCTCAACTCTCGTCGCTTATGTGCGAATTTTTCATCATCCGATGATGATCTGTTAAACAAAAAATTTTCAGCAAACGCCAAATGGGAGTTAATCAAGAAGCTAAAACAAATTTTTTGGGTCCGTTGGCATCGCGATTACTTAACCAGCTTGCAACGGTGAACTAAATGGACTATGAAGCCAAAGTCAAAACAGCGGACGGCGCATACAAATGCCCTATCCATAAATTGTGCATTCTTCCAGTAAATTAAAACTATGTTTCAACGCCGGCGTTATGTTTCGGTATCGTACACACTGAATTTATTTACAACAAGAAAAAATACAAAACAAGTACTCCAGCTGGATGTCCAATTTTATCCTTGTGTATCTGAAATTAAAAATCATGTATTGTTTATGTAATTTAATTGTACTTAACTTAATTATCAATTAAAAGTAGAAATTATGTAAATTAAATTAATTATGCAGCAAAATAAAATCTTTTATTGAAAAGTATAAATAAGCTGTGTTTTGCGAGTCCATCGGAAAAATTTTGTGATAAGCAGCTATAGCATTCGCGGCCCCAAAACATATGGTTCTTCGAGCCGGATATTTTCCGAAACAACGGTAAATCCAGCATAAATTAAGCAGCCATCTAGAAGAATCGAAATTGTTCCGGTAAATCGGTTTGTACAGGGATGTTTAATTTTCAAACTGAAATATTGATTTTGAATATTCAGAATTTGCCGAATTCCTCTTCGGTTACATTTGCTTACTCCACCGCTCCCGAACTATTACATTTTACGTAACTATAAAGATCAATAAACCCAAATTCTCTATCTTGAGAATCCTTCTAGTTCTAGAGTTGCAAATGTTCATACATTTTTAATCAGAACCACTACGAGAACAGCAAATGTTTCCGTTTATTCCTCGGTTCAAAATTCTCACTTCTGCTCTAAAGTAATTTTTCTAAGTTTTACTAAGAACTGAAAAAAATCGTGGTTACACTTTGTTTTTATACGAAGCGAGTAAATCTTTCACAAGCTAAGGTTTAAGGTTTTCAAAAGTCTACTGAAGCAACATTGCATTCGTTGAAATCATCGTCGCAGTATGTTAAAAAGAACGAGGTTTAGAAAACTTCACCATGTGTGTAAAAATGGTGCCCCATTTTTCACTGTGCAAAACCAAAAAAATTTTAATCGAATACTGTGCAAATAGGAGAACGGATATATTTAATATGCAATTAGAATTTTGTTGTTTATCAAACCGGTATAAAATTTGTACTTTCACTTAATTTACGCGCCCCTAGAATTTACGGGTCCTAGGGACGTGCCTAGTTTGCCTATGCGCTAATCCTCCCCTTCGACTGTACCTGAAACTGGTAAAAGGTTTAAAGAAATGTGGCATATTGAAGCAGGTACATATTCATGAAAGGGAACTCTTTATTTCTTTGAAACAGAGCACACGTGCGTAATTGTTTACGCCAAGTACATAACATGAATCACGCAGAGACGCTAATTTACATTTAGTATACATTTAAATATATAACCTTCAATTAATCAAGCGATATGTGAAATTCAATTTAATATTTAAAAGAAAATACGAATTATAAATTCAAACAATAATTTTTAATAACTACCCCTAAAGTAAAACAACCTAAATCATATATCAAATGCAGACTATATTTGTATATAGTAGGTAAAATAATTTCTTCTATATTCAACATTATCTTCTGCCAATTTAATCAGTATAAAGAAAATGTTATTTTTAAAATCCAAAATATGCGGTTAACATTTTCTTACGATTTGCAAACGTCCATAAAATCTGTTTGAAGATTAAACAAAATAATTTCTTTTATCCATATCCAGATACAGTATGTAAATATACAAAACACTGTTTGTTGTTTGGTTTAGTAAAAGTATATAGTCATAAGAATAATCCAAGTTGTGGGTATCAGTCAAACATTTTGCTTGTGTGTTGTTTATTTTTGGAGCAACATAATCTCCAAAAAACAATAACACAATACATTCTTAAATACATTATGATAAAACCGAAAATTGAGAATTTTCTTGTTGTTGTTGTTGTCAAACCATGGTTATTTAGGTGAGATATAGGTAAGACGATTTCAGCTTTATTGCATTTTATAATATAAAAGTACATACAAAACTTAACCACCTGAACTTTACAGAATAGACTTATAAAATAAAAAGTAAAAATGGAATTATAAAAACATCAAAACATTATTTAAAATTTTAGTAGCTTAATTAAGATTGAACTAAATAACGTTAAAATAAATTTAGTATCTTTAAGATAAATTTCGTACATGTTTTTAAACCATTTGAAATTTTGAAAGCTGGTATATATTTTTTAAATTTTTGTAATTGAACGTGTTGTCTATTTCTTAGATTATAATTTTGTACCGTAAACGCCGGTATTAAGACACAAATGCGGTAATGGAAAAATTTATAAACCCTGAAATAGTGGCCATGACTCAATTAATTTTGGCTTACTATTCATAATTTTGAATATATGTTTTTAGGGTCCTAACGTAACATTGAAGAAATTGGGTAGAGAGAGTATTCTTAAATTATAAATTTTATGAATCACCGGTACTAGATAATTAAGAAGATTTTCGGTCTAACACTTCCAATTTAGAGAATTATCAATAGTGAGTCCCAAACGTTGGTAACGGTTTAATTTTAAGACTGGTATTTGAACATTTAAACTGGTTACATTGTAATACATAATCTATGATGTTATGATCAGAAATAGAAGCATCATTAAGAGTATAAAACGCATAGTTTTGCTTTTTGTGCTCAACAACATGGAATACGCATCACACCATTCCCTGGCCAATGGTAAGTCAAAATCAATACTGTTGGTAGTATTAATCTATGTCGGTTCTATGCACATGAAAACCAAGTCGTCTTAATAAGCAACCACTACAGAATTCAATTCATTCTAAAATTTGGAGTTTAAAAAAATCACTAACAGTAATGATCCTAATACAGACCCCTGCAGAACTCCGTCTTTAATTATTAAACTTTGACTAACACAATCATTTATTTTTACACTCTGTGACTTATTCAAAAAGTAAGGATTTAACCATTGAATACTAGCTCCACGGAATCCAGCACAAAACAGTTTTTTTTAAAACACAATATGGTCTGCCATATCGAACGCGACTTTTTTAAATCAATATTATTATTATCGATTGAAGGGCCATGTGGGCGATAAGCCACCTCGCACCGCGACCGAAAAGATCTATTGTGCTGGACCCTACTTAATTATCCGTCCAGTAAATATTCAGGCTCTTAATGAATCTTATAATACTACTGACCGGTACGAGGTACATACTATCCGGGCTCATTGTTCTCCCTCCTAGATGTTGCAGTCTTTGCTGGAAAATGGCTGGGCAATGGCACAAAACATGTTCCGCTGATTCCGCTTTCAGATCGCAGAAGCGGCATTCATCTGTCGTACTTAAGCCCATCTTCTTAAAGTGATACTTTAAGGGGATATGACCTGTGAGGGAGCCAGTAAGCAACCTCAACTCAGGTTTCCTAAGTTTAAGTCACTCCTTAACCCTGACAAACGAAGGTGATATACATGTCTTCGCCTGTCGCAAACCTGGAATTCTGCGCCAGTTGGAGGACTTTTAAACATCCTCCCAGCGTTTTACCGCTGCTCTAAGGTGTCCCTTAGTGATGCCGCAGAAGGGTTCTGGTCCAATAATTGGAGAGGCAGAACCCTCACGGACGAGGCCATTAGCTGCCTCGTTTCCTTCGATTCCAGTATGACCTGGCACCCACATAAGTGTTACCTTATTTGAGCCTGCCAGATGTTTAATAACCTTCAGACAATCCCATACCATCCTTGACTCAACGGTACAAGACCGAAGAGCCTTAGGCCGATTGGCTGTGTGATACAATATAAATTTTTGCATCGTTTAGGCCTTTTGCTGTGCCTATCCTAGCGCAAAGTTTTATAGGATGTACTTCTGCTTGAAAAACGGTAGCATTGGTACCCAAGGATTTCGAGAGGGTAGTGCCACTCCCGTGAATTTCTATCCCCGCCCTATCTTCCGTTTTTGATCCATCTGTAAACCATACCATGGACCTTCGCTCAAAGGATGGCCCACCTGCACTCTACTATTCGCGGTCAGGTAACCTAACACAGAATGGTTTGTGGAAGTCTAGTTTAGCTGGCATACAGTCGGAAGGCATTCCTATGGTAAGGTGTACCTGAAATTCATGCGGGTCCTCTTGGGCTCCTACCACTACTGAATCCGGAAAGTGAGTCTCTAGCCGTACATCTAAGGTTTCCTTCCGGTTTTCAGTGAACCTCCCATCTTGCTTCTGGAGAAGTCCTAAACCATTTGAATGATCCCTGGAAAGGATTTTCTGGAGACGAGCTGCAGAGGGCAATTCATTGATTCCCTCACAGAAATTCCTCCTCCTTCAAAGGGTAGCCCTTTTGGATCTTCTCAATTATATTCTGTCAAGGCCAACTTATACTTGCCCCATTCACCTGTGCGTTTATCCTTGTTGAATAATCTTCTTGATTTTTTCCTCAGTTTACCAAGCGTCTCGTTCCACCAAGGGACCATCTTTGTGGACTCTCTTCGCTTAACCGGGCAGCTGTTCTCGTAAGCCAAGTGTATAGAATTATGCAGCTCGTTTGAACAGATCTCCAAACCCTCTGGAGACTCTATGTTCCATACAACCGAGGGCATTTCTGCAAGTGATCCGATAATGAGGCCTTTTCAGACACATGCCAGTTTTTGACCAAGTCGCTGATGTGCAGACTAGCAAGTATCAAATCTAGGACCTCTTGCCTAATCGCATTTATAAAAGTAGTTTTCCTTCCCCTAATGACAATGTCTACATTATTTGAGATCAGAAATTCAAAAAGGTACTCACACCTGTTATTGATGTCCTTGCTACCCCAGACCGTGTGGTGCGCGTTTGCATCGCATCCTCTCAGGTAGGCCAGCTTATTGCGTTTGCAATGAGCTATGAGCCGCCTAACGTCAAGCGGAGGTATTAACTCTGAGTCTCCCGGAAAGTAGGCGGAGTCAATTGTAGCCTCCAGTTTGCCTCTTTCACCTAGAACCTCCACCAATATAGCAACCAAGTCCCTGTAGATTAACTCTGAAATGGGAATAAAATTAATTTGCGAACTGGTCAAAATAGCCGCTCTTGAACTCTGAGTTCCGTTATGATAAATTAACTTACCCACTTGATTTGGTATATCTCTAATCTGGTTACATATCACCCATGGCTCCTGGATTAGAGCCATGCCAATGTTTTGGCAGATAAACCTACGACAAAGGACGTCTGGAGACGCCTTTACATGATACAGGTTTATCTGCAGGCAGGCGATGTATGCCTTCATTTTTCCGAAGGTCTCTTCTGAAGGCCCTGCTCAGCCTCCTTTTCAGCACCGCCACCACCCGCATGTATTTTTTGGTCTAGCCGACGGCTGGTGTCCTCTATCTCCGTTCTTTTGGCCTCCGCTGCCTGAGAGTCTCCAGATCTCACCAGTGGCTTGCGCGGGGGAGCCCTTGCAGGGCCTACCCGCGTAGAAACCCTGACGCCTTCCGCTTTTTTGCCGCTTTCTCCTCACTTGTCTCATGGAGTGGGCGGGCACCCGAATAGTCTTGGCTACAGGTGCCGCTACCGTAGCCACCACAGGCTTGACCACTTGGGTCCCGCCGACAGAAGCCGGTTTAGCACCACCCTGACCAATCTTGGGATGCAATTGGACAGCCCCAAACTTACAGTTGACTTTAAAGCCAACCCGCTTAAGCTTCTCAACTGGAGAGTGTCCATAGAGAAGGTGCAAAAGGCCGAAGTGCCTTTCGCCTCTCTCCTTATCACTCTCCAGTTGATCGCCTGCATGCCCTCGTTTTGGCTTTTGATAAAACCAAAGTTTTTTGTTTAAATCAATAAAAACTGAAGCTAAATTTTGATATCAAGATCTTTATAGAAAAATTAGTATCATCTAGCAATGTGAAAATGATTACACATCTAGAAATGTGACTTGATTTCCTGCAACCAAATTGCATTTTATGTAAAAACTTTGTGTGATTTATTTTTAAATATCGGAATTCCATCAGCTTAGTCCCGATGAAAAAATTCCAGAACTAATACTAACATTGGCTGTATCTGAATAAACATCCACAGTGTAAGGAATTTGTTGATTTAAGTGATGTAATAACTTGTAGAATTTGTAACGGAAAAATATCATAAAATGTTGAATATTTATAGTTGAGAATTGTTGGCCAGACTAACAAAAAACTTGTTAAAAAGTTCGGCTTTTTTAACATCTTGTGTGGCAAAGTGTAGCTCATCAACAAAAATTTCATCAATAGCAACATGTTTAATTCCCTTTCCTAAAAGTTCATTTAGTTCTTTCTTCAAGTTATTTCCAACTTTTTTTAAATCAACTTTTAAATTATTACGTTTGGTATCATAGAATTCAGTTTCAGCCATATTCATTTTCTTTTTAATTGATTTATTTAGCACACATACTTTTTTTTTTTTAAATCAGTGTTATATGGATGTTTCGCTAACTTTCTGGAAAATTTATTTTTCATTCTGAA
The DNA here is from genome assembly GCA_958295665.1 of Tipula vernalis. Classification (NCBI taxonomy): domain Eukaryota; kingdom Metazoa; phylum Arthropoda; class Insecta; order Diptera; family Tipulidae; genus Tipula; species Tipula vernalis. The sequence goes on along the minus strand of OY282558.1, from coordinate 100,010,957 downwards.
TTTACGGCATAAATCTTTATTGACGAATGGTTTTAAAACTTAATCTTTACTTTTAATTTTCACAATGAAAGTATTGTTATCAATCAATCAATATACAATACAATTTCAATAGATCCGAAAGCCAAGTTTTCTTGTCTCAATCATAAGCCAGTGTTGAAAAATTAGTCTGAGCGAGTGACAGCGGCATTGATTTTTCTTGGCCAATTTATTTCTTTACAAAAAGGGGTAAAGGCTCAGCCAAGCCAATTAAGTGATACTTGTGTGTCTTCGTTTGTATGCCGGTCAAAGCAGTACACGTGGAACCGGTGAGCGACTTGACGAGTGAAGGTTTCTTAGCCGCTCTTAAACGGCTTACAGCGAGACGAGGATATCCTAGAAATATATACACCGACAATGGGTCAAACTTTATTGGCGCTAGGAGAATTTTAAGCGAAGCCTACAAGGTAATACAAAACATTAATCGAGACTGTCTAATTTCAGCATACCTTAGTAGCAAGAACATGGAGTGGCATTTCATCCCGCCCTCTTCTCCCCACATCGGCGGCTTATGGGAGTCAGCCGTGAAATCCGTGAAGACGCATTTACTAAAAGCAATAAATAACGTCAATATGACATTTGATGAGACGGCCACTATCTGTTGCCAGATCGAAAATATTTTGAATTCTCGACCACTTTTTGCAACATCACAGTGATGAACATTACGAAGTGCTGACGCCCGCTTATTTTTTGATAGGGAATACAGCCGTGGCAGTTTCTGAAATACCGATAACTTCTGAAGCAGATTATTTGCTAACTCGATGGCATCGATTACAAAAAAGGATTCAAACATTCTGGCAACGGTATTCAACCGACTATTTAAATACCCTCCAGTAAAGGGATAATTGACAAAAGCAAACAGAAGACATTAAAGTTGACGACATCGTTCTCATTAAGGATGATAAAACTCCGGTATGCGAATGGCCGCTATAGGAAGAATAGTACAGGTACATCCAGGAGACGATAATTTAGTGAGAGTGGTTACCTTTAGTCCAACCTAAAAAAAATAGAACTGGAAAGAAACACAAAGAATCATCAAACAAAAAACAAATACTTTAGCAAACACTTACCTGATGATTCACAGCTGATCCGCATTCCACAGACAACATACACTGGATTTTTTATAATTGATGGGATCTGAAAATTAAACTAAATATATATAACCTTATTTATTAATCGTAATTAATTCATATTTCTTGTATTATATAGCTTACCTTTGTAAATTTAATGATTTTGACCACCAAAATGTCTTTGCTATTTGTTTATAATTATTTCACATTTGGTGATAACGATAGTAAAAGAAGTGATGGAGCATTGTCATGAATATTAAAATTTTGTACTAAAGATTCAGGGACAATATTCAATCACAGATGACTCTTTGTCATCGTCATAAAATTTATAAATTACAAAATGTATTGATACATCAGTAAGAAAATTAGCGGATATTTCTTCAAAAGTATTGGCATCAACAATACTATTTTGAATTCTTCATTCTACCGGGATTAAAATCATTTGATGGCATAATAGGAGCCGATACTTTGAAAAATTCGGAGCAATAATAGACAGGAAAAACCACCTGTTAATAATAACACCAGACATTAGAATGCCATTAAGAGAAAAACCATCACTTCAAGTGAACAATATGGAAATCCGAGATTGACATCTTTCATCAGACTCAAACAAGCTACTCCAAAGAATTGTATCAAAATTTAAAAATTTATTCGGACCCGTAAACAACATAGAAACAATCGATACTGGGGTAAGAGCCAAAATCAAAACAACCACGGATTATCCAATATATACCAACTCATGTCGCTCCCTACCCATACAGTAAGAGTCAAATAAGTCAGCTCTTAAAATTTAGATTATTAGGCCCTCTAAGAGCCAATATAACTCCCCTATTTGGGTTGTCGACAAAAAATTGGACGCCTCACAAACAAAAATATATAGGATGATCATAGACCCCGAAAGTCTGAATGCTGTCACAATATTAGACTCATATCCGATTCCGAATATATCCAGTACATTAGCAAATCTCGGAGACTCTAAATTTTCTGGGATCCACTAGATAAAAATTAAAGAAGCGGATATACAAAAACCTCGTTTTCTACAATGAACTGGAAACACGAGTTTCAACGACTTCCTTTTGGCTTAAAGAATTCCCCAGCCATTTTTCAAAGGATGATTGACGACGTATCGAAAGAATTCATCGGTGAAACATGTTGGTTGGAGTAAAAATACCTGAAGAATATATTCAAATCTTCCAGGAGGCCATTAAATAAAATTTCTCGAGTTACAAGATACGATTAACACAAAGAGTGGTGACGGATATACGCAACGAGGAAAACCAGTTTGCCATTATAAGAGAAGAACACAAACGGGCACACCGGAATCATGGGGAATCTCATGAATAATTAATATATTTGTCTTTAAAAAGCCGAAAAAATCAATTGATTACAGACATATGATTTAAAATTCTTAATGAATATTTTGATGTATAGTAAATAATTTAGAAGAAATTTTCTTTGCTGAAACTGAAGGTGATTTAGCTGGTGATGTAGGCAAACCCTAGACTTAAATATGATTAAGTGTTAGATTGAAGTTGGGAGTTTTAGGCGTTTTTTGGAAGCGATAGCATCACATTTGGTGACCATTCCTACTGGCCAAATGGAGGAATCTGCAACCTGATCAAAGCACATTGGTGTTGACTCCGACTTTAAATGAAATAAATGATAGATCTTTAATATTCCTGTTTTTTTTGGGATTAATGAGTTACAAATGAGGTCGAAACATCAACGCCATTTTTAATATGCTTGCAATTCTCATAAAAAAGTTGAAATTAAATCTGAAACGTTTTAGTAATAACGGGTTAATGGAATCCATGCTAAATTAAAATTAACTAACTTGAGTATGAATCACTAATAATTCTACATATTTTTATTTGTACCAATTTATAACAAAACAATTAACACAAAACAAACCCTATCAATTAAAAAAATCGCCTTGGGAAAATCGATTAATTTAATCTAGAACACAATAAATAATAACAGCTTAAAGTTGTCCTCACTAAATTAAATTAAATAACTGGAGTATAATGCAACAATTAGTATATTCTTGCTAGTACCATAGACATATTTGGTTCATAAACATAATTCAAATATTAAACCCACAATTACTTCAACAAAACTCCTGTTAGAAAGTGATACATACATTTAAATTCAGATTCATTTTGTTTTAGGAATCTGAAATTTTATTATTCTTGCCGTAACCAAGAATGTAATAAACAAACTATTTGAATTTTAAAAACTCTTCTATTTTGTGAGTATTTTGTGCGCTTATTCATTTAGTACTAAATAGTACTTCTAAAAATTACAAAAATTATAGAAAACACAATAACAAAAATGATCGTGCCCCTTGCCATTGCACAGTAAAGAAAAACGACCAAACCATACGCACAAAATATGACCGCATGTACTTGGATTGGAAATTCTTTATAGGCATATAGGCAAAACCGACGGAAATTCATTAAATAATACTTTTTATAGAACAAGCAACAACGAACAACAACATCCAAAATACAAACGAGCTTCTTCAACAATACAATACTAAACACAAAAACGCTAATCGAGAAATCATCCAACCCAAATATATGCCGGGTGGTTATTTTAATCTATCGACAAAAATAACCCTGGAGGAAAGCCTTAACAATTTTTAAAACAAAGGTAGTATGGTTCGATAGGGGACATTCATTGATGACCCTGACCTTCAAGGTGCGTACATGATCCAATTCTAGTGAAAAAATGTACACCACGAAGTTAGCAAAATAGTAAAATTTTTTGTTAAAATTGGTTACCCTGGTGAACTTTTTGTTCTAGTTGGAAATAATTCAACTCATACAGCTAACTTCGTGGTGTACATTTTTTCACCAGAAAAGTATAGCATGTACTCAGCTTCAGGTAAAGGATCAACATCATTTAGAGGTCATTGTAATTTGTTATAAAGGAATATAAATTTTTGACTACGGAAATAGAGAGAGCGCAGAATTTTATGGTCAAATATATATTTTCTATAACCTATAAGTTACAGTTTCGTTTAGAACAACTTTAGTCAAAATACCATACTTTTCACAAAGTAAGCGATTTTTAACTTTCTTGGGTTATCTTTAAAGGTTACAATTGACTATATGAAAAAAGGACATTTAGCTTAAACTTTGACCTTAAGATGACTTTAGGAAGGAAACTACATATTTACTAAAACATTTCGCGCTCTTTCTATTTCCCGAGTCAAAACTAATGGCTTTATGATACTCACTTTTTTCAAGTGCAATAAAGTGCTGCAAAACTAGTAAAGCGAAACAAAGAAGGGTAGTGTAGACAGTACTGTATGGAAATATTTTGAAGTTTGTTTTGATTTTTTACGTAAGAAATATGAGGCCCGCGCATAATAAATTTGCATTAGCTGCCGAAATTAATTGCAGCGACATAATTTGTATGTTAAGTTAATTTATATACTAGTTTCTTTTGTACACAAATTTTCATTGGTAGAAATGTCAGAAAAAAGTATCTAATGTCAAAAAAAAGAATCAAATTCAATTCTTTTTTAGCTATATTTGCTCGATTAACTGCTAGAAAAATTGAGCTACCGCTTTTTTTGACGTTTCTATATTTTTTTCAAATCTATGGTGTATACAGTCACTCTCACAAATATTTTATATCTATATTTTTTCTCTCACACCGTTTGTCTTTCCTAGTTACTGAAAAAGTGGGAAAAAAGTGAGTATCATACAGCCATAAGAGTTCCGATTAAAAAAATTCACTAGACGTCTAAATGACCTTCCTCCTATACTTAAAGGTCAAGGCTAAGGTCATTAATCGATATCCCTCATCGAACCATACAACTTTGCGGTTTACAACTTTTTTTCGGATGCCGCTTTCCTGAAGAGTTATTTTCGTGGATGGATTAAGGCTACCCTTTATAATAAGTATTGTATTCATTATTTGCAAAACAATGAAATTCCCAATAACAGGTGTTTATCGTAGAAGTTATCCCACGATCGTAAAAATTATTCCTGGACTTTTTACTTTTATCCCAAACTTTACTTTACAGGATTTTAATTTATTATAAGATATTTTTCTCGTAGTTAAAAATGAAAAAAAAAAAAAAATTTAAAAATAAATAAAATGATTCTTAATGGCAAGATTATGGCTAGCCTCAAAATTTGTTATGACAATCTAGTAAAAGTTTCAAGTTGCTGCCTCTGGGCCAAACAAAGGCATCTGGACTAAATAAAAAATAATCATAAAATTCTTCTGCTCAGAATTAAGAAGGCCCTTCAAATTTGTTATGTCAGTTTATTAGCAGGCCACTTTGGCTACCTCTTGGCCAATTCTGAACGCGGTTCGCTTGTTATAATTTTCGCTACATCACTAAATGTGTTGCCTTCCCATAGTTAAAAATGAATAAACAAAAATCTCCTGCTAAAGATTAAGGAGACCATGCAAATTTGTTATATTGGCTTAGTAGAAGGTCTTATTGGCTATCTTTTGGCCAATACTGAACACGATTTGCTTGTTAGAATTTTCGCTACATCACTAAATGTGTTGCCTTTAACCATTAACATGATTTTATATTAATCAGTTTACGTCAATAAATATTCTTGAAAATAACTAACCATAATTCGTTGGTACATTGGTTTTATGTGCGACTGCACTTTACTTCTAAACATTTATGCAAGTTAAGTCAATGAGAAAGTGTCGATGGTTCGATACTCCCGGGCAAATTAGACTTTATAATCAATTAAAGAAATATTCGAGAGTGGTTGTGATAGCTGTCAGCCAAACGAGACTTTTTTGAAAATAATTATAAATTTATTCTTTAGTTAGGATAGCTTACGAATACTTCAATCCCTATTTTAATTACATTTTTGTAACATTTATCGTTGTGTTGTTGTTGTCATTTGATTTTTCGTTAGTCTCTGCGTGCTGTTTAAATGTGTTTGAAGCTTTTAACGATAATATTCGACATGTATCTATCAACAACCAATTCATTAAACACTTGTCATGATTAAATTTATGTCTGGAGAAATTTTGCTATTTTTTAACTTTTTATATTGTGTACTGTAGCAAATTAAAATTAAAAATTATTTTTGGATAAATTAAAATTCGTTTAATTTTGGTTGTTATTCTAGGTTGTGGAGAGAGTGAGTTACATGACAAAATCTAAATAGAAGCCAAAATAATATAAACCTTATACGTTTGCAAAAAGCAGGCGTATATAGTAAGTATATGTATAGATTGTAAATAAATGTCACAATGTCAAATTTTTGTCGTTCAATATTGGATTGTCTGCATAACTTTTTTCGTATATTTTCTAATTTTGTGTTTATAGTACTCATATGTACAGCAAAAATTAATTTTGTTTTTTAATGTATGTACTATAGTAAAGCATATGAATAAAGCACCAAGACAAAATAATAGCATTATATTGCATCTGTGAACATTACTTGTATTATATAAAATATTATGTTCTTGTCGTTTAATTTATGGTATATCCGTTGTATGCAACATAATATTACGCAAGTAGATATGAATTTGTGTAGTATAAGTCCTTTGCTAAATATTAAATTCTTGTAAAATTTTATGTTTCCAAAACAACATTTATAATAAGCAAGTAAATGAACGAGATATTCTGCAAATCCGTATAAGCATAATTATTACATTTTAATACGTTAGACTAAAATTACAAATTTTAGGACTTTGCAAAAAAAACAACACATTTTTAGAAATAGGAAGGAAACGTGACGTAAATTAAACCTGGAAAGTCAACGCAGAAGAAGCATGTAGACCACGGAAAATTAAAACTCTCTGAATTACACAAAGCGTACAAACAAGTGTAGAATGTGTTAATACAATTTTAAAGTCTAAACCATATTTTATTATAATCGCATAGTTTGGATGTAAGAAATTTGTTGTTTCTTATAATATACTCTTACATTATATTAGCCGACGAAGCGCAAAAAACAAGGCAATAAATTAATTTCTCTACAGTACAAACAAGTAGAATAAGACAAATTTCCGTTTCTTTTTTATTTTATTTTAAATATAATAGATGGGATACTTGTTGAGTTGTTTATTAGTCGAGATTTTGGTATGCGAACGAAACAAACTATTTTTGTGTTATTTTAAACCGCTCAGGTTCACTGGATTGTTTTTATTGAAAATTCACTATTATTTTACTAAATTTTTTAAAATTATAACTTGCTAAAGAAAGAAAATTTTAGTTTTAATTTAACTGAGTTGATTATATGTTTGATTGTTGATTCAGACATATTTTTGGTGCCGAAACCCGGGATTGGGAATCACTTGTATTTAGAAGAATTAAATACAACTAGAAGCTTCCAGTTACGTATCGAGAGGGGACAAAAGGACGCGTGTTTAACAATCAACACTACTCATACATTCAGCTATTCAGTGTGTGATTTCTTCTTGCCCATATTTAATCTGTCCATTTCTTATTAAATCCAAATTTATATTTATATATGTTGTATTTGTGTTTTTTGCTAGTAAGGAAAAAATAGATTTAATTACGAACGGGTCGGAAATATAAAATATTCAATTAGTGGTGTGAATTGGATATAATACGGAATACAGTGCAGTGTCTGTAGAGCAGTTGGTTCGGGTCAATAAAACGTAAAGTTTTTTAAAGTCGCAAATTAAGTGGATACATTTGTTATGGATCGCGAAATTAGAATTCGAAATCGTATAATCAATCAGCTGGAAGCCATTTTAGGGTTTGCGAAGAAAATTGATGATGAAACTTCAGGTCGAATGCTATTCGACCACGCTTAACAGATTTAATAAAACATCATGATGAGTTCAATGACATTGAAAGTCACTGAACAATATTATGAAGCTCGAGCACGGTTGGAAAATGCTTTGTTCAAATGCACGGGAATAAACATTGCAACTAGGCAGACTGGCGAGGAACTCAACGAGACGTTGGAGAACTTCGTTATTGATATCTACATTGATTCAGTCATTCTTAGATCAATGGTCGTGTAAAATGCAAATCATCGAGAGCTGCGTCGGCTCTACGACCAGTCGGATGAAACAATTCGGGCCATACGAAGCCTCGGTACACAGGAAGAGTAACGAGATCTCTGGCTCATACATGTACTGTTACGGAAGGTCGATACGGAAACGAAACAACTGTGGGCACGAGATTCTGTAAGTAATTTGCATTCATCATTCAGCGAACTTTTGATATTTTTAAATACTCGATGTGATACACTTGAATCGTGTAATATTTAAGACATAAGGATGTAATACAACTGCAGCAACCAAATCATTTTTAGCAAAGCAATCGTCACCGAATCAGTCATCTCCAAAAATACAAATGTCCAACATTTCGGAATAGCATAGTGGAGGAACGAATTACTATAGTGAACGAGAATCGCCTATGCCATAGCTGTCTAAAGAAGGGTCATCCAGCTAACAAATGCTTTGCTAGAACGTGTTCAATTTGTCGAAGAAAGCATCATTCGTTATTACACACTTCACAAATCGTCGGCAACTCCGTATTTATTGACTCGAATCCAGCCGTACTAGCAATGCACACAAATTTATAGCAATCTTAAACAATCAACCAACTAGTAATTTACAATCAACTAGTAATCTGCAATCAACGAGTAACATACAGTGAAAGAGCAGTGTAATTCAATCGTTATCGCCAAAGGGAGTTCCGGACAATTTTCATCAACCATCGGAAGCACGGTCAACACAAAACTATTTATTGTCAAATGATGCCCCACACCAATTTCAGACGACCACGTGCATAATGTTACCCACTGCTATGGTAAATAACAAAACACGCAGTGGCGAATATGTTAAAGCTCGAGTACTTCTTGACTCCGGCTCCCAGTGTGCCTTTGTTACTGAGTCTCTAGTCAAACGCCTGGGACTGGACGGAACTAAGTCCGACATTCGAGTTGTCGGTTTAGCATCAGCATACGTTGGCGATACTAAAGGAAGCACAACATTGGTCATTCAATCAAGGTGTGATCCAAATTATTCGATCATTTTAACGTCTCAGATTATATAGTCCATTTCAACAAAAATACCTGAGACTCCTTTTTGCGTGTAAGGATTTAACCAATTCAAGTAATACAAACTTGCTGATCCCACTTTTAATGAAGCACGTCCAGTCGAAATCCTGATTGGAGCGGAACAGTTTTTTGAGATTGTGGGAAGTCAAAGGATAAATGTTTCCGGATTATCAACATTGTGTCAATCACATTTTGGGTGGCTAGTGGCAAGTAACATGAGATCATCAATTCAAGTGAAGTGAAGGGCGACACTGATGATCAGTGCAGTAGAAGTGCAGCAAGATGGCCTAAATGAGTTAATTAAACGTTTCTGGGAAGTGGAAGAATTTCCAACGGCGATTGATACAAACGCAAACCAACATCATTGTGAAACCTTGTACGCTGCAACAACAACACAAACGATTGATAGTCGATGCCAAGTGAGATTACCATTTATTTCCCCCTCGATCAATATTGGGAAAATCATACGTGAACGCGTTATGTCGTCTCTTTGCCATGGAACGGAAGTTTTCGATGAACAAAGCATTCAAGAAGGAATATGTCAACTTCATGGAAGAATGTCTCAACCTAAATCAGATGAAGAAAGTCGAATGGTCACAACTTCCAAACGATGATGATATGCGTTACTTCATGCCGCACCATGGAGTCTAGAAGGAAACAAGAAGGTATACGAACATGCGTGTAGTATTCGACGCGTCATGTATAACCTCGAACTCCGTATCTTTAAATGGCATACTTCATGTTGGTCCAAAAATTCAAAGGGACTTATATACAATCTTGTTTTGCTTTCGGATGCATAGAATTGTATTTGTAGCCGACACCGAAAAGATGTACCGAAAGATAATGGTTAGCGAAAAAGATTGTAATTATCATTTAATACTATAGTTCTCCGATCTCAACACCGAATAGCTGATGACAATAAAATTAAATTTCCGAAGGCGTCAAATGCAATTTTGAACGACATCTATATTGACGATCTACTTTCAGGCGCCGATTCAGAAGAAGCTGCCCTACATCTTAAAACTGAAATCGTAAATTTGTTAGATCATCGTGGATTTCACCTACGCAAATGGAGATCAAACTCAACGAGGTTTTAACGATGAACCCCAATACACCATACCATATTGTAAATGACCGTGTCAGTTAACATTGTGAAAAACAAAATTCTTTACAGAAATGTAACAACTGGATGCATTAAAAAGTATCAATTTACAATATTTTTTGAACCAAGAACCGTGTCATGATTTTCCAACCGGATCTATAGACTCCCTTGAAGTCGGATAAAATGATTCTTTCAACTTCTTACAGTAACTTGCACCAGAATACAAGACAGCAGTATCATCCACAAAAACAATTTGTTCCCGGCTTCTATCGGTTTGGCAAAGACAAACAAATATCAGCACTCTTTATTCATAATTATTTGCTGCTATTCACGTCACTGTATGTAGAGCAAAACCAATTTTGGATTAAAAAATATCTGATAATTACAAAACTGTTGATTTGATTCCATCAATATATTTGATTAAATCATTTATCCTAAAAAATGGAATATAATAAGAATATGTTTAGTATTTTATCAATTATAATTAACGAAATAAATTAATTACTCCAAATTATGTAATAAACACTATTAATGTAAACTCAAAACAAAATGTCAATCGCAATTTTTTAATTATAATAGGTTGGTAGTAACATAATTGTGCAAATTTTGAATGTTGTTATACAAATTTTCCTTACTAAATTTAGCAAAATTAATTAGGCTTATTTTGGTGATTGGACAAGAAACATTAAACTACAAATTAGTCATAAAATTACAAATTTAAATAAAAATTGTTTTTAACTTGGCTTCAGTTCATCAACAGATTTAAATACATCAAAGGAAAATTTCTGACCAATTTGGTTTGAAACGCAAAAACTTTATTTTCTCCAAATATGGCAACATTCGCTTTTTACAATTAACTCGAATATCCCGGAAATTGTTGATGAAAGGCTGACCGCCTTGATAATATATGTGTGATAGAACGTCACAAATTCCCTTGCTTATTTGTTCGATAAAAAAATGGTTTAGCCCATTCTAACCAAATTGTATACTTCATTATAAAATTTAATTATTGTTAATAGGATTGAAATTAAAACTTTTATGGAAACCACTTGAACATGATAGAAAATTGTTATGATCAAAACCAAATAGTCTGGGTGTAATTATTTTTTTTTAATTGTTGCCAATGGCTTTATTCTTGAATCTTTCTACATATTTTTAGTCTTAACCAATGTTAATACTTATTGTTAGGGCTCACAATTTAATTAATTTAGACTATACTTAAATGTTTATATCGAATTAAATTTACAGATTCACAGGTTCATCACTTCGAGTGGATCTGTTCCTCAGACGTCTAAATCGCGACTGTTTTAGTATCTCCCTGGCCAAATCGTCGGGATGTGCTTCTAGTTTTGAGTAATATTTTGAACTGAATTCTTTAATTGTTTCTTTAAAGGTTTTAATCCCAAGGTCGTGATGTATATTACTATTTCGAATGTACCAAGGAGCATGGTTAATACTGCGAAGTATTTTCGCTTGGGTGTGTAATTGTAGATGTTAATTTAAGGGGGGTATGTTTAAGAAAAATTTCTTCATGTATAAGTTTCCAATCGGTAATATCTGTTTAATTAGAACTTAAATTTTTTAGATATTACTTAATATGCTCGCTTTACTAAGGATTGAATCAACAAATCTTCATTGAGCTTTGAAGTTATAACTGTACAAAAAATCCAAATTAAATTTGAAGTAATTAATTTTAATTAACTTTGCTAATTTCTCAAAATATTTATTTACTTTTTGAAGGATATTTCACGAGCAATTTACCATTTTCTTTCTTTTTATTCAAAGGCTTTAATAGAAAATTATTCATCCATAGTTTAATTATTTTTTCAGTTTAACCTTGATGGTTTTTCTAAGAACTTTTAGCTGAGTTAAAATTAATTTACTGAAAAATTACAGCAAAACTTTTTTCAAACAAAACTGAAGATAGGATTTTAAAAACAAGTATTTTTTACCTAAAAAATCCGGGAATACCTGCCTGCAAGTGTCTGAGTTAATATTCAGAGATAAAATACATAGGTAATTTAAATTAATTTAAAAAAAATATTTAAATTACCTAATTTTAAAATAAAAGATGTCTTGAACATTTTTAATCATAAATTAAATCGGTAATGTAAATTTAATTTACAATATCTAGTTTCAGTAAGGTGTCAATTCAAGGTTTAAAACTAAGTCGATCTAAACCTTTTCCAATAAGGACAAATAACACAAATCCAAAAAAATTAAATCGTATTGGTGCTGAAAGTTTCCTGCTACGAAAATAATTGTTTACTATTCTTCGGCGGCAGATATAGTAATTTTTGGAATTTGGTTAACTGTATAATTCTGTAGCATTTTTTAATTTAAAAAATCACACAATGTATTTAATTGGCATAGAAAAAAATTATTTCGAACCGATAACATTTTATTCTAAATAGTATTGTTTGATACATTCGATTAAAAAGTAGAAGGTTTTAGATAAAATAAAGCAAGAATTTTGGAATGATACTGAAAAAGTCTAAACGCATTTTTTCTTTAAATTTTTAAGGAGCTTAGCGCTTTATTTATAATTGCTATGAATTTGTTGTATTTTAGTTCCATTGTTGCTTACGTATTAGAAATTTAACATCGATATACCACATGGAGTGTGAAGAAAGTTGTTTGGTGAAAAAAAATCTTTTCGCGAAATAAAATTTACGATTTTGAAATAACTTTAATGCGAAAACTTTTGTAAATAAATTATTCTAAAATTTTATTTATCTTTAATAAGATACTTACTGAGTAACTGAGGTTGGAACATAGATCGGTAGTAGAACCGTTCTTATAAGTAAAACCTACTATTGGTACTTTATTAATTTTTTTGTTGAATGTTAATTAATTCATGTAATTTCTAATATGCTACCGGTGATTAGACCATTTTAAGTTTGTGTCAATTAACACGAGAAGTATATTAGTATTAACGAATAGTAATTCAACGAAACCGACTAACATACAGAATTGTATTTATTTAATTATATGTTTTTAATATGTTCCGAAGATTGTTAGAGAATTCAAACCAGTTTCGAACTGATGAGCTTATGATTATGAAAAAATCAATCTTCTCATCAGGCCGCGGCGACTAGACTGATTATACCACAATTTACATTCTATATATACAGAATGTGCTGTGCGTTAAGTACTAGCGAATCATACTAATACAGATGAATTCTCTTACAATTTTTCTTCTTCACAATATTCACACAGCTCTATTTCTGTGTACGCTAATTTTGACTTGGGTGGCCCATATTTTCGAAAGTTCCAATATTTAACGGGACACCCCCTAGATATGTGAGGTTATGCTAAAAACTAAAATGGAAAAAATATTGGGTCAATCGAAGATGGTTTGAGGTCGAGACTTGAGGGCGAATTTCGATAAAAACGGTATTTTTTTTTAATTTTTCAATTTCATACGAACATTAAAATTATTTTAAAAATTTTCTCACCCTAAATCAAAATTTTGTTAAAAAGAGGAGATAATTACCTTTCCAAAACATGAAAGATATCAAAAATCGGTTCACAAATATCGACTTTATGGCCAAATTTCAAAATACAAAAACTAGATAAATTATTACTATTTTTTTTTTTTATTATAAACGCATAATGTTTCTTCTATACAATGATATTATGATTTAATTTTTATAATGAAAATAATCAATTTAGGATGATCTTCTACCCATTAATGATGTTTTGGTATGGGTTGGAAACTTCTGCGTGTAGTCCTCTACGACTTGTAGTAAATACTGCATTTCATCTTCATTTTTTGTTAATTTCTTATTATAATCTTGTACTAACTTAACACCACGTTCTGCAATATCATTTACGACTTTTATTTGACTAATAATCTTCATTCCGTTCTTGAAATTATCATCCTGAGGCTACATAACCGGATCTTTGTTTAAGAAATCTGTGGATATCTTGAACCGTTAAAAAAAATCGCCAGTGTTTGGTGTAACAAAATCTGCCACTTGTTTCGTAATGAATGTTTTCACATCAATAATTTTCAACTCAACGCGCTTACTAGACTCGGCCTCTATATCTCTCATCATATTCAACTGTTTCACCATTCTTCTTTTCTCTGCACTAGAGACGTTTTCATCGAAAAAAGAGAATGCGATGAGAGAAGTATTTTTGTAGAAATAAATATCTCGTAAATAATTCAAATACAGCTTTGGTGCTTTAGTGAAATGGAACCAAATTTTCACATAAAATCGTACAACAAAAATGCAAATGTACCATAAAATCTTCTGTTTTTTTGCTGTTAACTTAAATTCTTTACGAAAGATAAATAATTTCAACACATAAATGGCTTTGGACATTCAGCGAGCATGATGCATAGGCCCTGGCAGACGGAAACGGACATTTTCATTTGGTATCATGCCCAAAAAAATTAGGGTGATTTCTAATCATTCTTTGTAATCATCCCGAGCATGTTTCTTTGCCAATACGTTTTTACAAAAACCCACTAATTCCGCTTTCACTTCATTTAATTGTATATGAACGTTGGGATCATCTATGCCTGCTTTGAAATTATCTTTATTTAAGGAATTCTATAGTCATTCTTGAATCTTACAAATAACGGAACATTTACTCCTGATGTATTGCCGCACGCAATAGAATTTCACATATGTGATGTCGACAAGGAAGATATAATAAACTTCGTTCCAGTTTCTGCTCTAAAATAATAGCTGCTCCGTTCAATCTTTCCGAATTTGAATATGTGGTAACGAAGCAAGCCACCACGACATCGTCAGCTAATCTACAATCGGTTTGGCTTTGGAAAGCAGCCTGCGCCATTTCCGAACCAGTTGATCTTAATATTTTAGGAACGCCCAATAATTGTTCTCCATCTATATGAGAAATAATCACCGGCAAACGATCCACGGTATCCGTTCCAGATAACTCCGGGAGTAATTTTCAATCCCAATATACTACGCCTGTTGTAAACTTGAAAGCCGACTTAACTGATGCTGATATTTCTACTTTATTTGTTTCACGAAGACGCCTCAGTGTTGTTCGATTCGGCAACGGCACTGATTAAATGCATTGCTATACGATCACTAACCTAGTAATTATATCTTCTATTCACCACAATTTTCATTTAGGCTAAAACAAAAATTCTAAATCATTTTTCTGTTCGGTTGAAAGTGAAAAATTGAAAAAATACCGTTTTTATCGAAATTCGCGCTCAAGTCGCGACCTCTAAACCATCTTCGATTGACTAAATATTTTTTCTGTTTAAGTTTTTAGCATAACCTCACATTTCTAGGGGGTGTCCTGTTAGATATCTCTACATTTTTTTTGCCCCATACAAACAAGGACCACCCTAATTTTGACTTTATTAATTTTTTGTTCAATGTTAATTCTAACCACCGGTAGCATATTAGAAATTACATGAATTAATTAACATTCAACAAAAAATTAATAAAGTAAAAATTAGCGTACACAGAAATAGAGCTGTGTGAATATTGTGAAGAAGAAAAATTGTAAGAGAATTTATCTGTATTAGTTTGATTCGCTAGTACATAAAGCACAGCACATTCTGTATATATAGAATGTAAATTGTGGTATAATCAGTCCAATCGCCGCGGCCTGATGAGAAGATTGATTTTTTCATAATCATAAGCTCTTCAGTTCGAAACTGGATTGATTTCTCTTACAATCTTCTAAACATATTAAAATCATATACTACTATTGGTACTGAATGTTTAGCATCATATTCTGTATCTAGCCCAATTTTCCCTAACTGCCCTAGTTTGCAGCCTGTTTCGTTTTTAAAGGACATACTTATTCATCACAGTAATTAATTCAAAACATTTGTAATATCAGAGCGTTCTGTATATATATAAGCTGCAACACTCGCGTCATTTTCTAGATCTGCTTTCCACAAGAAGTGTGGATTTTGTAACATTCCATGAAAATCAGTATATAAAATATTTTTTTTATGTACGCGTTTCTAAATACGTGGGATTTTTTACACATCTGTAGATTAATAATTATATTTAGACACATATGAAAACAAAACTTTCAACTAATCTGTAAGATATAATTTAAATATGGTAAATAGTTGAAAAAGCACCTGAGGCGGAATAGCGACCTAGGAGAATCCTATAAACACAAATTTACTATGTAAAGTTATATGAAAACAGTGTCTCAAAGATATTTTTAAATAAAGCAAATATTAAAAATAGGCAGGTTTGGCCAGTTTTCGGGCATTTATGATGTTACAACGGTTCCAAATCAATCAAATATACTACAAATTAGATTTATTGCACTAATATTCGTCAATTGGAGTGAGACGAGGTCATTTGATTGTTTTCTATATGTAGCTGACATCTGGCACCTCATCTATAGAATTTGTCAGAAAAAAAAAAAAAAAAAAACAAAATAAATAAATAAATATTGGACATAATTGGTCACTAATTGTCAGTCAAAAAATGTCATGCAAAAAAGATAATACCAAACACCAAATTATAATGATAAAAACCAGAAACAAAGTGTATGGCCGATCAACCTCGAAATGCTGCTAATTGGTCATATAAAATTAATAATTGGTCAGGTTTTGGAACGTCGCACAACAAACTTGTAAATGTTGCGCATGCAACAAAAAACCAATTGTATCGCGAATCTTTTTATTCTAATAAAATGCTAAATTGATCCGATAATAAATGCTGATAATAAATCAGCTAAAATAAATAATTAGTCAGGTATCTTGAAATAATGATGAAATAATGAGCAGTCATGAAAAGTTTATTTATAATGTTATGCAAGTGCGAGTTCCATTGTATCACCACAAAACAGACTTTTTAAAATGTTGCGCATATTACAAATGTAATGCGAGTCTTTTAATTCTATTTTTTTTTTAATAAACAAGATTATGTGGTTGGTTTATTATATGGTCGGGCAATTAATGCTGGTAATTGGTTAGTCAACATATAACTTATTGGTCAGCTAAAATACAAATTTTATTGATCATATAAATTTATTAGAATAAATAGAATTGCGATACAACCTGTTACACATATTTTGTTAAATGCGCAAATTGCGCCATGGAACAAACTTTTTTTTGAAATTAATTTTCTTTTAATTGATATGGTTGAAAAATATTTATTTTAGCTAATCTATTACTTATGTTGATTATCAATCAACCAATTTTCAAATATCAGTTCCTATTACTGGTTTAATCACTTTATTATAAATAATTATGAAGCCTTCAGTGCAATAACCAACTACGCTACACCTTTTAAATTTTTCAGTTAATACACTATAAAGTTCAATGGAACAACGGTCTGGTCACCTTGTGAATTGCAATTGTACCAGTTCAATTTTAGTATTGTGAATTTGATAACAATAATTCCAGCACGGGTAGCAGTTTTCAATACTCGAGGTGTTTCACCAAATAAATATAAAAATAAATTGTTTCGCTTTTTTTATTTAACAAAAGGGCGTTCGCTTTTTTAATATTTATTTTCTTCGCTAATATTCACTTGCTGAAGATTGGTTCTGAAAAGAGAAGCATTTAACTTATAGGTTTGAAGTGAATTATGGTTCATCAGTACATGTAATTTTCTGCAGATGTCGTAATAGTGATGAACCATTAAATCTTCTTTTAAGTGTACATTAAATTATTCTAATTTATATTTGTGTAGTTCTAGGTTATGATGACGTACATAAATCAAATTTAAACATAAGTTTTGTTTTCCATTATAATTAATTCTTAATTCTAAATTCTTTTTCTGGTATTTGCAGTTGCTGAGCTAAATAGTAGTGGTGAGCCCTCAACATGTTTATTTGTTTCTATAATTGTGTTCACCTTTACTTTTTTATTTAAAAAAATATTTTTGAAAAAAACCACGCTTATATTCAAGTGTACTAAAAAGCAAAAACTATATTTTTTTCCTGGAATGTATGTTGATATAAATGACAGAGGTGGTTTGTTAATTAAAGAAAAGCACCAACGCTTTTATTTTCCCAGTTTTGAAACAAAAATATTTTTTTTGTTTTTTAGTACACTTGAATATATGCGTGGTTGTTAAAAATTATATTTTTTTTCATATTATTATGTTCCACTTTGTCGACTTAAACAAATCTTTAAAAATTTAAAACGTGACCGAAAGTTATATTTAAATTGCACATGTGCACTTTCCATTTATGGAAAATTTAGCGAAACGGTTTTAAAAAATTTAAATTTCTATATGTGTACCTATGTATATGTATTGTTATCAATTATTCTGCTCGGCAAATTATTTCAAATTAGAATGGCGTCACGTATTGTGCTTAGCAAACTCTTTTATTTAATATATATGTCATGGAGGTGGTTAAGGAGATCGATTTGGCCATCTTCGGTCGTCCGCCATATTAGATGTAGACTGACATTATGTAGGTTATCGTATTCTACTCGTCAAACCCTTTTATTTGATTCCCGTGTCAAGGAGGTTGTGGAGAAATAAGTGCTCCGTTATCTTGGAGTTTCTGCCATATTGGATTTATGATGACGTCACTCACCCTATCGTTTTATATTCGTCAATACCTTACATTTGACACCCATAGGGGGGCTGTAAGGAAAAAGTTATCGGTAATCTTGTGGAGGCGGCCATTTTGAACCTATAATAATAAAACAATAACGAGACCGCTATTGCATTAAACTTTATAGTTTATGATTGCTATTAATGAGATTAACTCTAATATGAAACATGTCCTTCTTAGTCTGTTGTTGCACTGAGGGCCATACACGTAAGGTGGCTATGATAATATAAAGGACGGTTTACAAATTTATTTAAAGATTCCGTTAAAACTAAACAAATCAGTCAGACCTAGTTCTTCACAAAGCTCATGTACTATACAGTCAGCTAATTTATATAGCAAACCAACCTTGATTTTATTCGAGCCAAATATGTAAAAATTTATCGGTAACAAATTCATAAAATGTTACAAAACGTGTGGACATTTTGAGATTCATTAATTTTTATTGTATTTTTCTGTAAACAAGCCTACAGAAAACTGAGGTTGACTAGTAAACCGAAAGATAACTTTAGGAAGTGCTTGATAACTTTAGGAAGTGTGAGAGAACAAAAATACTTCATTTATAATAAAAACGTGAGTAAATCTTGTTTTACCTGAAACATTATACCCGGTGATTTTTTTAATCTGATACACTCAAATATCTCGGAATTCCGCGGGGGAAATATATTACTGTTAAAATTAGTACCCTCCCCCTCTCCTCCTTGTAGGTGAGGCGGGGGTAACTTTGAAACTAAAATATGAACCCCTATTTTTTATTGCAGATTCGGATTCTACGGCTAAAAATACGTAGGATTTGATTGAACATTTTTTTTCGATTCATGATAGATGGTGCTGTAATTGACAATTGTTTCGGTTTCTCCTACTGAGAACCTATTCGTTCAATTTATTTTTTGTTGAATAGACTGTTAAACATATTTTGTACACTCGCACAAATTTTTGTTTTAACAAATTGTTTTAAGAACTTCACACCGGTTTATTTAATCGTTTATTTACCTTACACTACACCATGGCTATTATATGATAAGTGTCCCATTCGGCCGTAAATTATATTACACACCCATAACTAAATATTCATTTACTACATCATTGAAAAATTAATGACTTGAATTAATTTAATGTAGAAATTATCCTCACATAAAGAGGAAAAAATTTAATTACAAATTTTATGTATTCATAATATATTATAACGTTGATATGTTGAAAAAGAAAAAGGTAGACTTGTTACCTGTGAGTGTTCAAGTAAACAAGAAAATTTTATCAATACAGTATGTTGAAAAAATATAAATTTTTTATTTTGTGTATACGACAAAGCAATTCCACGAAATCAAAAACTTTTTAATTGAACAATTTATTTTTACTCCTTACTTGATACTGAATACTCGTAGCTACTACATCGTATATGAAAAATGTAACAAAATTCCTTGGGAAATTTAAAAAAACGAAACAATGTAAGAGTGTGATTTCGTTTCATGCCTCCACAGAGCCGTAAAAATTTGATGAATGTTTTATTTGTGTGTAGTACTTGTAGGTAAATATGTACAAGTATATGTTAATGAATTTGTGGCAATGTTTTATAAAAAATAATAATTCTACAATTATGTAACAACAATTTTATTTCTAAATATGCTGTGCAGATCAGTGATATCAAGTAAAGACCTATGACCCAATACTCTCTATGTGAAAGTTTTTAAAACAAAAAAATGTTACAAACAATTATCGTTAATCTAGTTAACAGATTGTGCAAACTTGTCTAGACTAGACAACCAAATCTCTATGATATTACCAATGGAATAAACGATTGAAGAATTAGCACGTTTTAAATGAAATCCATACTTGAACTGTTTGAGAAAAGTTTGTTCAAACTTTTCATTGTTTATTTTCATTTACCATTTTCTCGTCTATATTTGTTTGATAAAGTGAATTCTTTATATTTTTAATTAACTATGCCTTGGTTCATGTACTGTACCTAATTTTACAAATAGACAAAGATCAATGAGATTTGATTTTGATGGTCGTACGAAGCAGACGTAATTTTTACTGTGTGACAATAAAAATAAAATAAATAATTTGTATTTAAATAGGGTTATCGCTTGTGATAAATAGATTTTTACCGATAAATTAAATTAATTCTATAAAAGTGTCAGTGAAGTTGATGTTGGTACTGTTGATCTAATTAGTGACAAATAATTAACTGTATAATTTTAATAAACATTCGACAAACCAAGTTATTTTCATTGTGACTGCAATAATTTTTCTAAGTACAGGGCAAAAATATTTTATACGGTTCTTCATTCATCTAATTGACCACCGTGTGCTTTCGATTTGATTTTAATGACATTGTGTTTTATAAGACCGATTGTTTTCTTTATAAAATAAATAAAACATTCAAAACTCAAAATTGCCGTTATGGGCTTGAAATTTGCACAGTGTGATGATGTTCATGATATCCAGATTACACCACTATCTTACCGTGCCTTAATTGCAAAGACAAAAGATAGGAGTCAGCTGAATTCTTGTTTCGTTTAAAATTGGAGTGAACCCACTGCACTTTGACAGACTTTATTCATCGGAGATTTGGCCGACAGGTGTTGTAATAAAACCATTTATCAACTATAATCAAAAAAACTACCGGGGGTGTCTCTGCCAAGTTCTCGTTAGTTTATAGTGTTACGAAAATATAATTAATTATATTGCTTTATTATCTTATCTATTTTGTAATTGAATTTCTAATTTTAGAGTTTCCGCATCACCTGATTCAGCTCCTTCTAGCTCCATCCAACATAAACCGTGCAATGATGAATATGAGTTTATTTCTAGCGTCCATCTAAATGTACGAAGTTTAATGAAAAATATTGATAAAGTTAGAATTTTGATGCAGACTAAACATTTTGATATTTTGTATTTGAGTAAGACTTGGCTTCTTCCAAAAATATCATCTTCTAGCGTGGAAATTTCGTGTTATAAAATGCTACGTCGATCGTGTTGCTGGTAAAAAACAATCAGGAGGTGGGGTGGCCGTTTATTTTAGATCGTCTTTAAATATCAAATGTTTTGATCGTCTTGTTTTGGGGAAGACTAAGTTTAATATTTTAGAACTAAACGTTAAAAATACTAAGCATGCCGTAATTGTTGGTTATAATCCACCACTAAGAATATTAAATGACATCGACGTTATCGTGACTTTGTTTATCGATTACATAAATAGCTATACCCATGTGATAATTCTCGGTGATTTTAATATTAATTTAAATACTACCCCGAATCGATTTCTCGGCAATTTAAATATACTCAATTTATTTGTTGTTCCATTTCCAAGAGAATCAAATTTTTTAAATTTAATTCTGGTGAATTAAGCTGACTCTGATAGAATAATTCAGTTCGACAAAATTCCCCAAAACCAATATACTCCTATATCCCGGTGTACAATAATATTGATGTGGAGCTAATGGAAAACACCTTTGTTGAACTGAACTTTGAAATGTTACCAATAACATTTGTAATTTATTTCACAATTTTATAGATATCATACAGTAGCGTTGCATTCCGGTAAAAAAAAACTCTCGATTTTAATCCAGCAGCACCTGGCTTAACACTAAAATGATTAAACTAAGCACATTGAGAGATGAAGCCCACCAATTATGGAAAAAGCACCGTGATCTTGGTCACAAAGCTATAAATATTGTAATTATAGAAATTAAATTATTAGCCTTATCCGTGAATGTAAACAAAAATATTATTTATCTAATCCAAGGGTTACCATGAAGCGGCTTTGGAATAATCTTAGATCAGTTGGCATTGCTGATAAAAATTCTAGTAATACTATACTGTTTTCGGCTGATGATATCAATTTACATTTTTCAGCCATTCCTTCTATACTAGTGTCGTGTTACCATTAATGAATTTTAATGATGATTCTATGTCTGGATTTCAAAGTTCACCGTTCCAATTTAAATGCGTCACAGACCTTGATGTACTGAATCTAATTGGAAAAATTAAATCAAAATTTAAAATTAATACTGCCGTTAATTTTACCTTATCTAACTTTTATAATTAATATGTGTGTTACTAACTCGTATTGTCCAATATTATGGAAAAAGGCCATATTTATCCCTTTAAATAAAAGTAAAGAAATTCACAATTTACATGATGAATAAGTATTACCCCTATTCTATCTAAGGTGTTTGAATTGGCTTTAATGGATCAAATTTCATTATATCTTAGTTAGTCACATTTATTAAATCGTTATCAATCTGGATTCCGTAAGTTTCATAGTACAACTTTCGCCCTGGTTAATGTTGTAGATGATATCTTGTGTATCCTTAATGCACCTAAATCTTTTGCGGTAATTGTCCTCTTGGATTTTTCCAAGGCGTTTGATTCTATTAATCATCAGCTTCTCCTGCAAAAGCTTAAATGATTTTATAATTTTTCGGGCTGTGCTATTCAATTATTATCTTTCTATCTGTCGGATAGGACTCAGATTGTAAATTTACTAGGGTCATTATCATAAACAGCTTCGGTTACTTGTGGAGTCCCTCAAGAGAGAGGTGTTTTAAATGTTTGATGGATGTATTGTATGGAAGAGTGGAAAAAGCATGAGCTTATGCCCGTTTAATATAATTAATAAATAAATAAATAAGCATAATTTGGGATCAGAACTATAATCATTGAAATTTGAATTTTTGATAAATATTCGGGCACTCGTTTTTCAAATGTTACTTTCTTTTGCTTAGTAAAATAAATTTGCTGGAACCATTAAAATTTTCAACTACCGGTTCAATCAATAGTTTTTTGACGTATAACTACGTCTTTGCTTTCATTATTTTTGGGGAAAGAAAACTAAATTTAAATGTGTTACGAAAATGATGAAGTTTACATCACGGAAACTACGACGTCAACTTGACACAAATTTATGTGATGAAAGTAAAATGTCTTTTGCTAAATATAAATAAAATATGTAACTACCTACAATAAAAATAAATTAAAAATTAATTTATGGGCCAACAAAATAAAAATCTAATGATCTAAATTACTATTAATCATTTGATTCATTCGTCAATAGCGGTGAACTTTATCAAACCGCACACATCATATTGGTTTTAAGCTATAAGAACAAGTAAAGAGTCCGAAAAATTTGTATTCTCATTATGTAAAACATTGCGTACATCTTTTGATTTATATGCTGTATAACCTGTGCATTTATAGAAAAACTGCCAGTTGCCAGTTGGGACTTCAAAGTCTCCAAGTGGCCGGAAGTTAATTTGACTTAATTTGGTTATGTAGACTAAATACGAGATAGTAACATAGTAATAATAAAATCCATATCAAGCTAAACTATTTTGTGTTAGTGTCATAAATTTAAAAGGATGTGGCTAACCTGCCCTACTAAGCACAAAGAGGGTATCTAAACTTTTTTTTTTTTTGGAAAATGAGATATTAGTGTCTAGCAATTCCAAGGCTTATATTCTATCTCGTTCTAGGCTAGTTTTGCCATATTTGCACTGTAAATACAGTACATAATTTAAACATTTTTGGAAAAATAAGGATGGCACTCAATTAAATGTAAAATTTTAAATTACTGAAAACTTTAAAAATGCAAGAAATGTCAATTATCAATAAAATCAAATAAAATCCCAGTTTACAGTGTTCGCATACAGATAACTCATTTTTTACAGCAACCATTGTACTAATTCGATTTTGGGAAACAAAACTAGTTATTTAAAGATATCATTTAATGCAATATTTCAGTCAACATTGATTTATAAATGCGTAAAGCGGTATAAACTACTGTCAGAGAAAAGCAAACAAAACAACAATATTTCGGTTAGCTAACCATCTGTGGGTAGATCGCTTGTACGACTCGTAAAATTGAAACTCATTAGCATGGCAGTAGACCACTTTAATTCACGAAATTTATCGGAGGCGACTCATATAAGGAATCGCTGGTCTGACAATCTACAACCTTAAAAAATCACGTTGGTTTTAACTCAGCAATATGGTAATACCCTACTCCGTCGAAATAAAACAAGACGTGTTCTTAAATACCCGGATATAAGATTTAGATAACTGTCGCTTTGGGAGATCAAATCATGCGTAAATATAGCAATATTTGCTGAAGCTGGTTGCTATTCAATAAAATCAGTGGTCTAAAGATGGAGTATGGAATTTGTATTCTATACTTATCAACACTTATAATTTTTATTTCCGCTAAAACACTTTTTAAATCACTTTCTAATTCCTTTTTAATCTTCACACTGTCGCTTTCCAAATACTACTAATCCAATTCGACTTCTTCGCCTTTTTATATATACAAACCAAACTTGTAGAAAGCTCATGACTTTTCCAGTTAGAATAGCGTAGAAACATTTAGAACATTTTTATGATAGAAAATTCCATTTTAGTACAGTTAAACATTGAGCTACTAATTTAACTTATTCTATTACACACTAGATGTCATCGTCACAATATTATTGGGTACAGTTTTAAAATAGCGCAAATCTGAAATGAAAAAAATGAGTTTCCTAATCAATTATGATGACATTTGCTTTGTTTGAACTAATTTTCATTAATCCTGATTTAAAATTAATGAAAGAAACCTTAAACTTATTTGAGTATTTTAATTACATTCGAAAAGGCAATTTTGAATTAGACAAATACCAATTTGTAAAACATATTGTAACGGTGACACCTAGTGTGTAATAGAATAAGTTATATTAATAGCTCAATGTTTAACTTTACTAAAATGGAATTTTCCATGATAAAATTGTTCTACACTATTCTAACTAGAAAAATCATGAGCTTTCGAGAAGTTTGGTTTGTGTATATAAAAAGGCGAACGAGATCGAATAGGATTAGAAATATTTGGTAAGCGATAGTGTAAAGATTAAAACGTAATTAAAAAGTGATTTAAAAAGTGTTTTTGTGCGAAATAAAATTTATAATTGTACAGTAAAATTGTGTGAATAATTTATATAAAGTGATTTTGTGAATTAAAATTAATAAATTGTGTTGTAATAATTTTCGTGTGAAAATAAATAAATTCGTTGTTGACAAATTGAATTGATTTTGTTTTATTTACAATCCAGTGATACGAACCTTGATTGACATTCTTGCCGTAAATTCAGATTTGTGGTTTGATTCTTGCAAAGTGCTAGGTGTGACTTTTCATTGATTAAAAATCCTAACCTATTTCGGTTTCATAGCATTTACATATGTCTATTACTTTTTGGTTCTTGTCTTCGATCCATGTTACTAGAGCTTTCTCCATTTTCTTATTATTGCGTCTCGTTTCTACGACCTATCCTTTAATCTCACTAGATCTAGCTGCCAGATTGGTTCGAATAAATATCGCTTATTTTTGGTTCTTTATACTAAAGCAGCTGCATTTAGATTACAATGTTTAGTAATAGACGAAGAACCCTTACCACTTTAAATATTAACAGCGCATTCACAATGTTAAAACCTTTTACTTTTCTCCGCTTGTATAACAATTTCTACTTTTTTTTGTATGAACCACCACCATCATATTCCCTCACCAAACGTTTGTGTTATATTCACTCTCTTCATATTTCAAAAGTGTATGATAGATAATAATACATGGTAGGGATATAGTGCCACTTTTGTCTTCATAACCTAGTCCACCTAACGTTTACCCGCTTGCAACATCATTTTTCTATCCTTTCAAGAAAGGCACTTTCAGTAAACTACCTTTTCCATCCCCTCTTTGCTGTTCATTCCTTTCAAAACTGTTGTTTGAACTCAAGTAAAAATCCCGAACACTACACTTCCACTCCGTTAGAAAACGAGAATTTTCCGCAAAATACTTATATGCTGTTGGATAAATAAATTCCGTCGCGGCGAATTTCTCTCAGATCCATGATACGACTTTAATCGGCTTTTTCAACTAGCTAATCACCCCATTCTACCTTCCCCTATATTTGATTCTCAATAACCAACTTCTGAATGTCATTCGCATGAAATTTCCCTAGGAACTGACCTTTCAGGTCATCTATCCCATAAGTATTTTGTCCTAATTTATTTCTCACTCGAAATTTTTGAAATTCCTTGTTGAATTTGGGAGTATAATTTTTAGCTGCATTGGCCAACTTAAACTTTTTCTTTGCGACAATTTCGCCAACCTGGAATTCCCTGACTCGGCTACGAAGATTATAGTTATGTGCTTTTTTTTACAGGTCTTCCTTATATTCTCTTCTACTACCTTATTGATTTATTCCATCCTCTTCGTATGGCCCTTAATCGAGTTATCAGCATTACCTCTAAGATCTTTAAGATCAACCTTAACATGCATAATTCGGCCAAAGTTTGTATACTCGTAACATGGAAAATACTTAGCCGATTTAAGGATCGCGGTCTTGTTGCCGCAATCGATATTAGCGATATATTCATCCCAAGTATGCTGCTCAACTTTCGCAGAACCCCTAATTCCACCTAATATAACCCTAATCAAACTTTGAGCCGGATTACTCTGCGGATGATAATACGCATTTTTTTAAGTGTGATCAGCAGGTTTTTGAAGTGATTAAAAGTAAATTGTGCCCCGTTGTCTGATATGAGCGTACTTGAACACCTAATAAGAAAAATAATTCTCCTTCCATAAACTCCACCAACGTACGTGTTTCAGATTGCCGCCTAGACGTTAGTAAGCAAAATTTCGAAAACGTGTCGACCCATGTAGTCAATCTCGATGACTTCCTATGGCCTAGTTGCTACTCTCACATCTCTCCTTGTTATTTCATTGGAATGTTAACACAGCCGACAGGTTTCGCAAGTTTTTACGTATTTTTCAATCTTCTATGCCATTCTTGGCCAATAATACTTATTTCGTATCTGGTGTAATGTTTTTAAAATATCCTAAATGAGCGTCAATTGGATCGTCGTGATTCTCTTGAAGTACTACTTCAAAATCACGTTGAGCTCACCTGGATGCTGTATTCATTAATTGCCGCAACCATATGAGTGAAGCAAAATCAGTAATCACAGTGAAATGACTAGTAGAATGCTTTCTATGTATGGTTAAATTTCTCAATGGGAATGACCACCGCCAAGCATTCTCTCTCAGTAGCCGGATATATTTTCGCTGGCTTGAAGTCAATTTCTGGCTCATTTAGGCAATAACTTTTTCCTTTTCTTCTTCACCTTGACTCAACATGGCTCCAATACCTATCTCTAATGCATCAGTGTGCACAACAAAGGGTTGCTCGAAGTTGGGATTTTCCAAAATCAGTGCTGATACTAACAACGATTTTAAATTATTAAACGCCGTGCACTTTCATTCTCTCCCAAATTATTTTTTGAGGATTTTTTTAATAAATTTGTAATCGGCGCCAGTATCGTTGAAAACTTTGTTATAAATCGGCGGTACCGCCGAAATTTAGTATGTCAAAATTTCGATTTTTCAAGCTAATACTAAGATTAACTTTTCTGAGACCTTTTGATACTTCATACAGCAGTTCTAAATGTTCTTCGAAACTATTTTCCATGACGATTATGTCATCTAAGTATACGAATACTTATGTATAGTCGGCATAATGTCTAGGACGCAATGCATAGGCCAAAAGGAATGCGACGATATTGGAAAAAATCTCGACCGGGTCAATAGTGATTGATGAAGGATAATGGATATGTCTCCTTTACAGTGACCTTATTCTATTGTCTTGGGCCAAGTCAAAATTTAATTTTTCCGAATGTCCATTCGGTCGGTTTATTTGATTCTACCACTATTAATTTTAGCATGTAATCCAGTTCCTTTCTAGCTCCTTCTGAATGTAAGGTGATATGGGCCTATAGCTCTCATATTGTGTTGAATAACTCTCGACCACTTCAAAGTTTTAAGTTTATTCTGTATGTCATTCAGCTGTTACGCTGTGACCCTATCATCTATTTTTACCTTTATGTACGCTCTACGTCTTCCATCGCAAAACAGGTCTTCATCGTTAAAGCCACTGTGGGACGAATATTGAATGCATCCCAAAAGTCTATCCTGAATATCAACGCATTCGCTTTACATTTACCATCCATTTTACAAGGAATATCTTTCCGATATTATTAGCCGTTCTCAATTTTTCCAACAGTGGAAATACCTGACCACTCAAAATAGACCAGCTGGTTCTCGAATCTAACAGCCCTGCCAGAGAATATCAAAGGATCTATACCTTGAGGTTAAGACAATTAGCTCCTTCTATATTGATTATGCAACTCATGCAGGACCGCAACTTATGTTATATTATGACGTTAACATTTGATAATTCTGCAGCCTCTATTACCTCAATTTGAGCGCCAAGACCCCCTCCGCTGTGCCATTTCCCATCGGTGATTCAGCTATTTTACTTTGTGTACTCATTGGTTTAGTGTCAACCGGTGTAACCCAAATATTTGTTTATTCGAACCGGATTCTACCGTGACACCTTGGTGACCACAAAAATAATAAAATGTTGATTTTGGTGGTTGGTCGCACTGAAAATGTCGTTGTCCTTATACCGGGCAGTTCTAAAATTGTAAACCCGATGAACGGCTATTAGCATCTCTGAACCGACGATATCTAGGTATATCGCTATACCCCTTGCTTATAGGCGCTTCAGTCGCTGGTGATATCTCATGAAAAACTGGAGCTCCAATTTTCGGGGGAGCGTGGCCGTTTCTAATGACAATATAATACTTGTAGTAGTTAATCTTCTGCCATCCATTTCTTGAGCTTCATCTATTTTTTAACACATATTTACCAGTGCATCATTGTTATTGCAAATGGGACTTTTTAATGCGGTAACATGTTTCGACAAGCAAAATACACCTTGTAAATAATCACCTAATCATGGTCAAGCAGCAAAAACCGCAATTTCATAGTAGACACAAATTCTTTCCACATGGTAAACTTCTAATAATTGGGCATTATAACAAGTTGCAACCGAATCGCTCAGCAAATGGAAGATCGAACGGAAAACCTTTTCATGTGATACCCCTTCGGCATGTGCATGCATGTCAACTTGAGCAAAAAGTCATTCAATAAAAGTTGGTCTACGCCATTGAATCATGTATGCCACTTGTGTATTCCTGCATATACTTCTTCGTTTAGACAACTCCTAAATGCGTTTTTAATTCTTGACCATACACCTTCTGACTGACATTTTCATCCCCGTAATAGGTTGTTGTTCGATTGAATTAAACTGCGCGGAATCCATTGATTCGTCCGTGCTCTTTGCTTGGTCTGTTTCTGACCCCTTCATGAATCCCGCCATGTTCAAAGAAATGCAATCTAGAATTCGTCTCCTTTCTTCGTATTGCTCCGCAACTCGTACAGCCTTATCATAATATATACCCTTTATAAACAATTGTCACCGTAAATCTTAATTGTATCTCCCAAAATTACAAAATGATTTGTGATTTTTCTCGTATTCTAAACTAGAGTGCCAAAATAACACATTAATTTCAGCTAAACATCAACCAAGCAAATTCAGGCCCCAGGTTGGGCGCCGAAATTTATTAAACAAATGTAGCCAAAGCCAAGCATTTTGTATGTGATTTGACATTAAATCAACATAAGATCATTGATATTTCTGCAAAACTACAGGAATTCAAACAAGGAGCTACTTATATTTTTAAAATATTACCAAGCATATTCTAGGAAACAAACACAATCTTGCAAAAAAAATTTATGGAACTGTATCTATTTTAAGCAAGTATATGTTGTTGAATAAACAGATATCACATCTTCTTAATAATAAAAATAAATAACGCTACTATATTTACATAATAGCAAAGTACATATTTACTTATTTCAACATCAATACATATTTTAGAAAGGAATCCACTATACAATCAAAAACAACAACAAAAACTGTTTTCGTATTTATAGCTGCGTACAGGAAAACCCAGAAATTTCCATTAAATTTAAATATTTTCGCGATATACAAAAGAAAATAGTTTTTCCCAAGTACTGCTGATGTGGTACAACAGTGTTCCATCTGGTTGTTGTAAAAAAATATTTAAATTGAATTGATTTCCCAGTTATTTATGAGGCGATGGAATAACCGCATGAGTTTTTCGTATACATAAATATAAAACATAAAATTCAAGGTTTTTTTTAACCAGATATATATAACAACACGTGAATTGTAAAGCTTGCACGCGCTATAAACTTTTAACCTTTTTAAGATAAAAATAAAAACTTAACGAACATATTAAATGTGAAATAAACAGACAACTGTTTGTTTACAAGAAAATAAGACGAGAGAAGCTGAAGTGGGTTTCAACCTCATAAATTTTATATTTCTTAAAATAAATGAATTTTTATTTATGTATTTCGAAAATTTAATAAATATTTATAATTAATCAACAGAGACGACGATCAAACAGAAACGTTTTCGGTGCGGAAAAGTAAATTTATTCGGTAAAATGAATTTCATTAAAGGGTTATATTTTGGGAGAGAATTTCATTACTAGCAACAGAAATTCTGATGGAAATAAGAGGGTAAATTGGCTTTCTATTAATTTTATATTTTGTCAAATGAATTAATTATGTTTGCGGTTGGTGGAGGCCGTATATTCAGTATTACATTGTCAAAATATTTTAGACCGACCGGAAGTCTTCTTATTTAAACTTAAAGCATTAGAAAATTCAGCTTATATTCATTTAGTATTCAGAATACAAAGTGTGAATATTTAATTTAACCACTAGTATAGATTCCATTCATCAATATACCGTTCCACGACTTGGAGTTGCAGCTTTCGATGCAAAATTATTCGATGCTTTGTTGAAAATGACGCTCCAAAATTTTTTAGGTGTTCACCAACGCGAATGAGACAAAATGCATTCAGAAAAAAATTAATGGTTTGGACTTACTTGTTTTTCTTATTTTTCCTAGTTAATTTGTACACTGCTTCCTTTTTGGGCTTTTGGACATGAATTGTAATATGTAAGGTAATGTCCGAGGCAATTTGTGATAGATAAACATTTCTATGTTAGTTCATCGACCTATGGAGCAAAATCTGCACTTGTAAAGTTAAATAATTTATTGTTGGCTTTTTCGATAGATCAATAAGCTCTGTTGTTGAGGTCAGAATTCAGCTATTTATTGAAGCCGCAACCAGGCCCGTTCCACCAGAAACTATGCTTTTCTAACTCATTAGGAAATAAGCGGCACAATCAGTAGGATTATCTGCTGAAGCTATGTGCTGCCAATGCTTGTGTTGTAATAAGGTTAAAAACCCAGATGTTATTAACAAAAGTACCTCACCACCTAGGATGACTGACCATACAATCTAAAACTATTTGGGAGTACGTCGATGAATAAAAGTTTTGAGGACTTCAACTATATTTGTGCAATTGGATAGTGTCATTTTGAGATTATGTTAATGGTTTTATGTGTATAAGATAATGAAGGTTACATTTTCCCGGAACATTACAAATGCAAGATTTAATTAAAAAGTCATATAAAATGCGCTGAAAAGATTACACCAAGCGAACAAATTTTCAATATCTTGACTCGTCGCTTCTGGGAAGGAAAGCAACTTATTTCATTTAAAGTTAAAATAAAAAAAAACAACAATTTTTTTTTTTTCGTTTATTGGAAACCTATTATATAATGTTATACAGGGTGTTTATTAGATTTTGGCTGGAATTGAAAATTTCAGCACCATTTTAGAAGTCGCTCAAATTGCTTGCGTAATCATTTTATGTCTAAAATAAAATGAGAACTAGTCAGGTTTTATGCCTAGTCGACGTGCTATTTTGCGGACAACCTTTTAATTAAGCAAACAAATTTCTTTTAAACAGTGAAAACAAATTTTAAGTAGGTTTATTAATAATTCATGTCACTTGTTGTTGATCGAAATAATTAAGTGAAATTTATAAAAAGAAAAATCGATTGGTGTATGTATATTGTAGCTGGTAAAATGAGAAAAATCTCGTTATTTATGTTGTTTACATAATTTTAATTAATGAATCCTGTTTATTGGAAATGATGATGTGGGCGTTGATGACGCGCGCTTTATTTAAAATAAATTTAACAGACCTATGATATAGAAAACTCTTAAGCTAATTCATGCTAAATATTTTTATATTGGAACACTAATCAATTTTTAAACTTATTTCTTTTGCTTCACGAAATTATGTTCTCCAGTTTAACGTTCTTACAAAGCAAACAACATATAAATTGGCACCCAACATCAACAATGAAAAGTCGAAATTTCCTGGGTTGCCTTGGGTTTTTTTTTTAATTTCCTAAATATGTACTTTAAAAATAAGTTAGTGGATGAAATAATTTGTTAACAAACAGTGAGAATATAAAAATGTTCAAATTTTTGATGATGGCGGTACGGTTATTGTTTTAATCCCTGCAACAATACGTATATAATAAATGGTCGAAAAAAGGAAGTTATATTATTGCTTTCTTTTAACTCTCTAATCTGTATATCTGCTTATCATGTAACGTAAAACAAAAGTCGGAAATATATCGTTGAACATCAATCATGTAAAGAGCCTCAGAGCATATTATATTTGAATATTTCACAA
Source organism: Tipula vernalis (assembly GCA_958295665.1). Taxonomy (NCBI): domain Eukaryota; kingdom Metazoa; phylum Arthropoda; class Insecta; order Diptera; family Tipulidae; genus Tipula; species Tipula vernalis. Next base: position 99,977,654 of record OY282558.1, on the reverse strand, counting down.
ATTTTTGATTTTAAAATTGGATTAATCTAGGTTCTCCTTGACACTTTACACTCGTGATAATTTATGGAGCAACTATGTAAATTAAAAATAATTATTAAACGGAATGCATTGGAAAGTGGCAAGAATTTTTTTTTGTAAATCAACTGGATTACTTGACCTAAAAGTACATAGTATCTCGGCTTTAAATACTTGAACAAATATTTGGTTATTTATGAAAACAATTACTACGTAACGTATCAGTAGCTACCAAATATATATGCAAAATTCTCAATATCATGATAAGAGGAAATTTAATTTAAAAATGAAATATACATACAGATACATGTTCGTTTGCTTGTTATGATGGTTTAACAATTTGTATCAAATTATTACTCTTACGTTGGTTGCCTTTTGTTTGAGTCGAAAATTCGAACAATTTAAATTTATAAAAGCTATGTAGTATAATAAATTATTTTTACTTTTGATGAATTTTTTCGAAAGAATTCAACATTTCAAAAGAACTAAAATTAAAATTTTGTAACTCTTTCTTTTTTTTTTTTTATTTTTTTTAATTTTTTTTATTAGGCTTGGCTCCTATATGAAATAGAGCCATATTGCCAAAAAATCCCAATTTATAAATTCCTTGTTACATATTTTTCTTCATAACTTAATTTTACAAATAGAATTTTAAACAGAATTTTACTTCCTGCACATATTCCGTCGACTATTAATTATCTCGTATTAAATTGTTATTCCACTCATTCTAATAAATTCATACATTTCCTTATAAACCAAAAAACCACCTTCATTCATTAAATCACTTAGGTTTCTTGCATTCCGAAGGATGTTGAACTTAGATCTATATTGGCTATATCTGGGACAAGCCAATATGAGATGTTCAACATCCTCCACACTTCCACACAACTCACAATCTTTGTCCTCACTCAAATGACGTTTCCACAAGCATTCCTTCCAGTTTCCATGGTTCAGCCTGATTCTCTCAATCGTTCGCAACATTCGCGTATCTCCTTTGAGCTCCTTAAAGAACGGAATTCTCAAAGGAGTACCACGGAGCACGCTGTACTTCATTCCTTTCGTAAGACTTTTCTCGTTAAATTCACTCTCTCATTTTCTCCACAGATTCATTTGAAACATTCGAAGTACATCTCTTGCATCCTCACTTCCGTACTCCTGAACCGTGTCATTCAATGTACCCTTTTTAGCTAACATATCAGCTCTTTCATTCCCTTCGATCTGTCTATGTGATGGGATCCATTGTATGGTCACATCACGTTGACAGTCTCGAACGCATTCAAAAATTAAATCAACATACACATTGCCCTTTCTTCCACCTCCACATTTCAGCAAACATAAACCACTCTGGGAATCGGAAAATATTACTATTTTCCTTTCCCCTTCATTCACAGCCAGTTTAATTCCTTCAAATACTCCAATCAGTTCAGCGTTCATTATACAGATGCTTTTGTCCACTTTAAAATACCTTTCAACATTCTTACCAGGCATAAAGACACCAACACCCACTCCATTCTCATTCACACTAGCATCTGTATAAACAATATCATCTCGCATATACCGCTGACTGATTTTCCCAAACATAATTTTGGCCATAACTTCATTCATTCCCTTATTATATTTCTCCATATTCAAACATACAGTAAGATTATTAGGAACGGGTTGCGGACCAGCATTGCCTATACTCAGAAACATGTTCAAGTTTTCAAGTGCAATACTAGTTCTATATGTCGGTTTGTACACCGCCCTATTTTGTAATCTTACTATCATCTCGTTCCAAAACTCATTTTTCTTAGTTATCATTCTCACCGACCCTCTCACTGTGATCCACTCTCTCTTGTAATCGAGAGGTGAATCACCCATTTCAGACCACAGAGTGTGTATTGGGGTTGAGTTAATCGCCCCCAATACCACTCTTGCACATGCATTTTCTACTTTCATTAATTGGCTAAAAGCCCCTTTCGAACCATTCCCATACACACTAATACCATATCCAATTTTGGAGGATATAAGGGCCTTCCTTAACATGTCAGTCACACTCGGATGAGCGCCCCATATAGGTTTGCTCACCCGTTTAACCACATTTAAACGTTCCTTGCAGTTATCTGCCAATATTTTCATATGCTTCCCAAAATTCATACGTCTATCAATCCAAATACCCAAATACCTGTAGGGTAAAGTCGGGAGATTTGGTATACCTTTTTTGTTTTTGAAATAGCGAAAAAAATAATGCAGCTTTAAGTTTGAAACAAAATAATATGTGTTCTTTATTAAAAATAAACTCTAAAAAATAAAACAAAAAGGAACAATAGGTAAAAATTCAGTCTTTAAAAATAAAAATAAAAATTCATTCTGAAATACTATTTCACCCTCGGGTATGGGTGATATGGTACTCCGCCTAAGGTGATATGGCGCCTTAGTGTTTCTTAACATTTTGCTTGCCGCATTTGTTGCATGTATTGACAAAAAAAGTGCAGGTATCATGCGACCACAAATTACATAATATGCACTGAATCCAGTCGTCCTTTTTAGAAGTGGAATTATAATCCTCTCCACATCCAGCGCAAATATTCTCTTCAAAGTCCTCCAAGCCATCTGATTCATCATCTAATGGTATAGTAATATCCTCATCTTCAGTTAAAGACTCATGTACAACTTTTTTCCGATTCTTTTGTACTTTTGCCGTTTTGTTTGTGTGTGTTATTTTGCGCTTTATTGATTTTAATTTGAGTTCTTTAATGTTATTTACTGCAGTCAATACACGAGTTTTTTGTTTTCTGGAATTATTTGTTTTACCCTTGGAAGTTGACGGTATCGGAGATATTATGTCTAACATTTTTCCAGGGGTTAAGTCGCTGATGTTCATATTGTCAATCACTTCCAAATCGGACTGTTGATTTTTCTGAGGAGTTACCGGTGACTGAAAAGATGAAGCCTCGGTCGATGTATTTTCAGGAAAATTTCCAACTGTAGATGTTAATTCGCTTATTATTATAGAAGCATCTGAAGATATACCCAAATGTTGTGTTTCCACGCCTTGTTCGACATCAGTAACGCGCATGTGAATAAATGCGTAATCCGGAATGGCTTCAGGATTAAATGGGAAAATACCAGTGGCTGAAAATGCTGAGATACCATTTTTTGGAATTGCAGACATGTTCCAAGTAGATGTTAACAATTTTCCAAATTGTAAACGAGAAATCTTCCTATTTGGATTGTTTTTTATAAACAAATTGCATGCCGCGTAGTAATGCGATTTGAAGGATTTAAAAAAACATCGATCCAACGGCTGTAAAAATTGTGTTGTATGTGGCGGTAAACATAGTAGAATTATTTCGTTTGCCACAGCAAACTCCAACATATCGGTGTTACTGCAATGTGACGAATGGCCATCTAATATAATTAAAACTTTTCCTTGAGGTTTTCTTGGAAGGAAATGTTGCTTAAGCCAAGTGTAGAAAATGTCTGAGTTGACATACGCAGATTTACCACCCATGTACACCACTGAACCTGGGGGCATGCCATCTTCAAATTCGGTTTTCTTATTTTTACCTTTAAAAACACAAGCTGGAGGCAAAAAATTGCCTTCGGCATTACAACAAGCAATTACTGAAATTGTTTCTCCCTTTTCAGCAGATGTTACTGCTGGTATATTTTTAGATCCTCTTTCGGCTATTACAAACCCAGGCCGATTATTTAACTGGCATCCGGTTTCGTCCATGTTGAAAATGTGTCCTGGTTTTGATATTAATTCGTGTTCGATTAAAATTTTTTCTAACAAAATAAAATAATCGGATATTTCTTTACGATTCATTCCTTGGGCACGATTTTGGGAAACTCCTTCGGATTTTCTTACAGCCAAGTTTGGATGACGCTTCATAAAAAGTGTGAACCATGCTTTGCCAGCTTTTTTCTCCTCAGAATTAAATTTATGTGCTATATTGTATTTCTGTGCAAGTCCGAATGCCATGCCTCGCACCTCGTTTCTTGTTGGAGCAAACCCATGCGCTTGAAGATTTTTTATATGGCCAACAATCTTATCTTCAAACTCGACGCCTAAACAACAAGAAGCTCCCAATGCTGGTTTCGTATCACTTTTGTTTTTAAGCTGTCTTCTTAATGTAGTTGACGGTATATTGTATCGTTTAGACGCTGCATTAATCGATAACATTTTATTATTAATATCCTTAACTGCCGCTTTGAGATCGGATTCTAGCCAAGCTGCCCGTCTCGAGTTTAGTTTTTTTTTATAAATCGTAGGCATTTCTATAAAAAAATGTTAAAAATAATGTTAAATTTCTAAAAATAAAATCACAGAAATCATGGGCAAGAAACAAATTTGATGATAGGGGAAATGGTATATGTACCATATCACCTTCAATGTATGTATGCCATAACACCTTTATACCAACACCTGACGTTTCTACACACAAAAAACCCATAATCACACAGTTGGTTTTAGCAAAATAACATTCCATAACATAAACACAGTCCTTCTCATTTTGGCAAATGAACAAAATAAATGCGCCATATACTTACCAAAACACTCACATACAAAAAACACAAAAAAAAAATCCAAGAAATTTTACCGTTTTTTTTTCTTTTTTCGGTTAAACAAAATAAAATATTTAACGCAGCACGAAGAGATGTATACTGAAAGAGATCTGGTGAGTAACTAAACTTTTTGGTAACGTACAAATGTAAAGAGAATATTCGTATATACCAAAAACGGACACTGCGCCATATCTCCCTCTGCGCCAAATCACCCGACTTTACCCTACGCATTTACTTGTTCAATACTTTGACTATCAACACTTATATTAACATTTGCAACGTTTGTTCTGAAACTCATATAAGCACACTTATTAGGATTCACTCTCAGATTCAATATTTTAAGTTTTTGAATTATATCATTTACCCCCTTTTGCGCTCTTTGAGCCGCCACATCAATACTTCTCCCTTTCCCAATTACTAAAAAATCGTCTGCAAATTGCAGAACGATTTGATTGTATCTATTGATGTGGTGTATCTCGCTGGTATATAGGTTGAACAGAGCTGGAGATATTCTATTCCCTTGCGGAAGTCCAATATTTGCAACTCCCTCCAACCTAAAACCACTTCCATTCAGAACCATTTTTCTATCAGTCATGAAATCTTTTATCCACATACATACTTTCCGTGAAAATCCAAAATTCGATAGAATTTGTTGTAGTTTCCACGGAACCACATAATCGTAAGCTCTTTCAATTTCCAAAAATACCGCAACAGCTTTCATATTATCCTTTCTTACTTCCCAAACAAACTTTTCCACACACTCAATTGCAGAGTGGTTTTTTCGAAATCCAAATGTTGTCGATGGCAACAAATTATTCTCATTCACAAAATCATCCATTCGTTCTTTCATCATTCCATTTAAAATTTTTATAAAAACATTCAACATACATATGCCTCGATAATTTGTTGCCACATTTGGATCTCTATCCCGTTTAGGGATGGGAACCACCCTGCTCTCTTTCCATTTGTCCGGTATTTTTGAACCCATCTACACTTTGCTGAGTATCTCAAGCAAATTATGTTTTGCTGAGTCACTCAACAACCGACTCATTTTGTAACTTACTCGGTTCGTCCCTGGAGTGGTAGATTTTGATCTATCTAACACCCTCAGGAACTCCCCCATTCATACTTACAATCCATTCTTTCATTTCTACTCATTCTATCAACTTCATTTATTACATTCAAATCATTGCTTACATTCAATACCATTCTTACAAATTCTTCACCTTTTTCTGGGTTCTCACATACCACATTGCTCACCTTAAAATGTTTACCATTCACCCTATTAAACAAACTCCATACATCCTTAGTTGTGGTTCTATGTGTCATTTGGGACACATATTCCCGCCAACTTTTCCTTTTTGCTCTGCGAATAGCCTTTTTCAATTTACCATTCATTTTACCATACATAATCTTATTCTCACTACTCTTATTCCTATTAAATTCACGCAAGGCTATTCGCTTTCTTTCATACCAGTATTGAACTTCATTGTTCCACCAACCATTCACATTAATCTCTTTCATATCCACAATTTTTGTACACAATTTATTTTCCCGTTCAATTTCACTATCTAACTGGCTTTGATTTATTTCATTTTCTCCGAGAATCTCATTCATTTGATTCACCCATTTCCTGTTATTCAATAATTCACATTTTTTCCTAAGCACTCGATTATCATTCATGATCATTTTGATCATGAAATGATCACCACCCAAATTCTCTTCTTCAACATTCCAAGTGACCCGGCAGGCCAGTTCAATAGTTGTCATAGACAAATCTATTGCGCTGGCCGTGCCTCCCACATTCGCCATTCTAGTTGGCCTTCCATCATTCAAGAGCACCATATCGGAGTCTTGAATCAGGTCGGCCAACTGTTTTCCTCTTACGCAATTGTCTAAACAACCCTACATTCTCGCATGCGCATTCATATCTCCACATACAATCAGGTCACTTTTATCTCTTACCCACTCAAACAATTTTTTAAAATCACTCAAGGCTTTTTTCCTTTCATCTTCATCACGCACCTGGGTTACATACACGCTCACTAGTAACAGATTTCTTTCCAAATTCGTTGTTGAGGCGGCTATTGCTTCAATCACCTCAAAAGCGGGTAACTGAACCTCATGAAGCTTCATATTTCTGGCATACATTATCGCCACCCCACCATAACCATCAATTCTTGGTTTAGAAAGAAATCTGTACCCTCTCACATTAACGTCTTGTTCATTCTTTCCCACGTTTCGCTTATAATCATCACATCCATTTTATTCTTGGCCAGATAATTTTCTAACATACTTTTCTTTGCGTAAAACTTTGTATGTTTATCTGACCAACAATAATTCTTTCACTCATGTTTCACATTCACACAAATAACAATTTATACATACCAATTAAAATATGTGCAGGGAGAATCCATTAGTTTAACAAAAATAAATTTACAAAATAAATAAATATTGTTGCATAAATAATGTTGTTGTTGCATCCTTCAGTAATAAATGTTGCATTTTGTTGCTCTATGCTGCGCGTTGATGTCCATTTTCGTTTAAGTATAAAATCATTTTTTATTTTTGTAATTGTTGAATATTATTTAATCTGGTTTTATTGGAGGTAGTGGTGCCATAAAATTGTCATTAGTTCCGTTTGTGCTCAACGCTGTATTGTTGTACTGATCAATAAAAGCTTTTTTTTTTTTTTTTTTTTTTTTTTATTAGGCTTGGCTCTTATATGAAATAGAGCCATATTGCCAAAAAATCCAAATTTATAAATTCCTTGTTACATATTTTTCTTCATAACTTAATTTTACAAATAGAATTTTAAACAGAATTTTACTCCCTGCACATATTCCGTCGGCTATTAATTATCTCGTATTAAATTGTTATTCCACTCATTCTAATAAATTCATACATTTCCTTATAAACCAAAAAACCACCTTCATTCAATAAATCACTTAGGTTTCTTGCACTCCGAAGGATATTGAACTTAGACCTGTATTGGTTGTATTGTGAGAGATTGTGAGAGTGGTTCCACCTCCACATTTTAGCAAACATAAACCACTCTGGGAATCGGAAAATATTACTATTTTCCTTTCCCCTTCATTCACAGCCAGTTTAATTCCTTCAAACATTCCAATCAGTTCAGCGTTCATTATACAGATGCTTTTGTCCACTTTAAAATACTTTTCAACATTCTTACCAGGCATAAATACACCAACACCCACTCCATTCTCATTCACACTAGCATCTGTATAAACAATATCATCTCGCATATACCGCTGACTGATTTTCCCAAACATAATTTTGGCGATAACTTCATTTATTCCCTTATTAAATTCCTCCATATTTAAACATACAGTAAGATTATTAGGAACGGGTTGCGGACCAGCATTGCCTATACTCAGAAACATGTTCAATTTTTAAATGCAATGCTAGTTCTATATGTCGGTTTGTACACCGCCCTACTTTGTAATCTTACTATCATCTCATTCCAAAACTCATTTTCCTTAGTTATCATTCTCACCGACTCTCTCACTGTGATCCACTCTCTCTTGTAATCAAGATGTGAATTACCCATTTCAGACCACAGAGTGTGTATTGGGGTTGAGTTAATCGCCCCCAATACCACTCTTGCACATGCATTTTCTACTTTCATTAATTGGCTAAAAGCCCCTTTCGAACCATTCCCATACACACTAATACCATATCCAATTTTGGAGGATATAAGGGCCTTCCTTAACATATCAGTCACACTCGGGTGAGCGCCCCACTTAGGTTTGCTTACCCGTTTAACAACATTTAAACGTTCCTTGCAGTTATCTGCCAAGATTTTCATGTGCTTTCCAAAATTCATTCGTCTATCAATCCAAATACCCAAATACCTGTACGCATTTACTTGTTCAATTCTTCTTCTATCAACACTTATACTAACATTTGCAACGTTTGTTCTGAAACTCATATAAGCACACTTATCGGGATTCACTCCCAGATTCAACATTTTAAGGTTTTGTATTAAATCATTTACCCCCTTTTGCGCTCTTTGAGCCGCCACATCAATACTTCTCCCTTTTCCAATTACTACAAAATCTTCTGCAAATTGTAGAATGATTTGATTGTCTGCATTGATGTGGTGTATCTCGCTGGTGTATAGGTTGAACAGATCTGGAGATATTTTACTTCCTTGCGGAAGTCCAACATTTGCAACTCGCTCCAACATAAAACCACTTCCATTCAGAACCATTTTTCTCTCAGTCATAAAATCTTTTATCCACATACATACTTTCCGTGAAAATCCAAAATTCGAGAGAATTTGTTGTAATTTCCACGGAACCACATAATCATAAGCTCTTTCAATGTCCAAAAATACCGCAACAGCTTTCAAATTATCCTTTCTTACTTCCCAAACAAACTTTTCCACACACTCAATTGCAGAGTGGTTCTTTCGAAATCCAAATGTTGTCGATGGCAACAAATTATTCTCATTCACAAAATCTTCCATACGCTCTTTCATCATTCCATTTAAAATTTTTATAAAAATATTTAACATACATATGCCTCGATAATTTGTTGCCACATCTGAATCTCTATCCCGTTTAGGGATGGGAACCACTCTGCTCTCTTTCCATTTGTCCGGTATTTTTAAACCCATCCACACTTTGTTGAGTATCTCAAACAAATTATGTTTTGCTGAGTCACTCAACAGCCGAATCATTTTATAAGTTACTCGGTTCGTCCCTGGAGTGGTAGATTTTGATCTATCTAACACCCTCAGGAACTCTCCCCATTCATACTTACAATCCATTCTTTCATTTCTACTCATTCTATCAACTTCATTTATTACATTCAAATCATTGCTTACATTCAATATCATTCTTACAAATTCTTCACCTTTTTCTCTGTTCTCACATACCACATTGCTCACATTAAAATGTTTACCATTCACCCTATTAAACAAACTCCATACATCCTTAGTTGTGGTTCTATGTGTCATTTGGGACACATATTCCCGCCAACTTTTCCTTTTTGCTCTGCGAATAGCCTTTTTCAATTTACAATTCATTTTACCATACATAATCTTATTCTCACTACTCTTATTCCTATTAAATTCACGCAAGGCTATTCGCTTCCTTTCATACCAGTATTGAACTTCATTGTTCCACCAACCATTCACATTAATTTCTTTCATATCCACAATTTTTGTACACAATTTATTTACCCGTTCAATTTCACTATCTAACTGGCTTTGATTTGTTTCATTTTCTCCGAGAATCTCATTCATTTGATTCGCCCATTTCCTGTTATTCATTAATTTACGTTTTCTTCTGAACACTCGATTATCATTCATGATCATTTTGATCATGAAATGATCACCACCCAAATTCTCTTCTTCAACATTCCAAGTGACCCGGCAGGCCAGTTCAATAGTTGTCATAGACAAATCTATTGCGCTGGCCGTGCCTCCCACATTCGCCATTCTAGTTGGCCTTCCATCATTCAAGAGCACCATATCGGAGTCTTGAATCAGGTCGGCCAACTGTTTTCCTCTTACGCAATTGTCTAAACAACCCCACATTCTCGCATGCGCATTCATATCTCCACATACAATCAGGTCACTTTTGTCTTTTACCCACTCAAACAATTTTTTAAAGTCACTCAAGGCTTTTTTCCTTTCATCTTCATCACGCACCTGGGTTACATACACGCTCACTAGTAACAGATTTCTTTCCAAATTCGTCGTTGAGGCGGCAATTGCTTCAATCACCTCAAAAGCGGGTAACTGTATCTCTTGAAGCGTCAGATTTCTGTCGTACATTATTGCCACTCCACCGTAACCATCGCTTCTTGGTTTGGAAAGAAATCTGTACCCTCTCACATTCAACGTCTTGTTCATTCTTTCCCACGTTTTGCTTATAAGCATCACATTCACTTTATTATTGGCCAGATAATTTTCCAACATACATTTTTTCGCGTAAAAACTTTGTATGTTTATCTGACCAACAATAATTCTTTCACTCATGTTTCACATTCACACAAATAACAATTTGTCCATACCAATTAAATATGTGCAGGGAGAATCCATTCATTAGTTTAACAAAAATAAATTGAAAAATAAATAAATTTTGTTGCATAAAAAATGTTGTTGTTGCATCCTTCAATGTATAATAATTGTTGCATTTTGTTGCAACAAAAATGTATGCTGCGCGTTGTCCAATTACGTGTGATGAATATTGATTTTTTTTTTTTTTTTGATTTTTTTATATTGTGTTTACGATTACATCGTAAAACGTGACCATACTATCCGGTTCCCTCCGTTTTATTTTTTGAAGGTGGTGTTGGTGCAATAAAATTATTATTTTTTGCATTTGCACTCGTCATTGCCATATTATACTGTTCTGTGAACGCAATTCTATTTTTTGTACTTGTGTATCTTGTTTTTTTTTGCGGGTCGACCGCGCTTGCCAATATTTTCATCCACATCCTCGCTTTCCGTATCCATACACGATGAGTCGGTTTGCTGTTTTCTTGTGTGCAAATGATCTCGAATGTTAACCATTTTTTTAATTGATTCAATTTTGTTTTCGTCCTCTGTGTGTAGCATGTTGATTTTTGCTACATCGCTATATTTTATTGGTTCTTTATTGTTAGTCGATAGTAACGTATTTTTGTCGCACGTGCTTGTTTGTTGTATGTGTTGTGATTGTCCTTGCGTTTGTAAATGTTGTTCATCTGGTTTTTGTGATGTTATTGTTTGTTGTTGTGCTTGTTGTTGTAGTGGCAACTCATTGATTGTATTGTACAATAACGGACAATCTTGTTTTTTATGACTATCTTCGCCGCATTTAAAACACCTTTCTCTCATTCCATCGTAAAAAATTCTTGCTTTGATATTTTGGACGTATATAAATTGCGGAATTTCACGTTCGATTTCCATGTAGATACCCCTCACACCCGAAAATACCGGTAACAGCGAGTTGGCAGCAAATTTTTCTCGTCTAGTGGACAATATATTGCCAAACCGTTGCATGGCCTCACACAAAGTTTTTTCGGAAATCTCTGGTGGTAGATTGAATACCCGCACATAACGCATTACACCACTTGTACCCTTAACAGTAACTTCTGTTGTTGTTCCATTTGTATAAGTGAAGATCAGTGAGGTTTTTTCCAATATGAATTGTTGGTAATTTTGTTCGCTATTAAATTTGATATATATACACCGATCGTACAAATCTTGATATAATGTATGTATCTCTTTACTGCTTAATCCCACGTTCACCACAAATTGCATCGTTTCCAACTCAGTAGGCTTTGGATCCGTCTTCTGGAACTGTACCCTCGCCGTATTTTGCCTTAAACTTTCCATTATTATTCCACAACCTTGAAACAGGTATATTTGTATATTATGTAATGCGCAAAATAGCGCTAATTGCTTTTGGTTTGAACCCTCTTTTTATTGTTTATTTGTTTCATTTAAATTTGTTTTATTACTGTGAACGTCTGTACTCGACGGATGTTGACAATCGAATGACCTCTATCAATAGGTGTTAAGACTTTTATTTGTCATGCCAAAAGGAATTTAGATCGCTCTAATATTTCTACACATTTCGTAGAAAATTCAATTTTATGGAAAATTACCTGAAATATAGACCATGATTGTGGCTGCAGTTGTGCTCCGATTTTGATGGTTGATACCTCAATCAATAGGTGTTGTGTTTTGTATTTGTCATGCCAACAGGCATTTAGATCGCCCGAATATTTTTACACATTTCGTAGAAAATTAAATTTTATGGAAAATCTCCTGAAATATAGACCAATAATTCATAATAAAAAAACAAAAATCTGCAATTGTGCTTCGATTTTGATAGTTGATACCTCTATCTATATGAGATGAGACCTGTAATTGTCATGCCAACAGGCATTTAGATCGCTTGAATATTTCTACACATTTCGTAGAATATTAAATTTTATGGAAAATCTCCTGAACTATAGACCAATAATTCATAATAAAAAAACCAAAATCTGCAATTGTGCTTCGATTTTGATAGTTGATACCTCTATCAATAAGTGTTGATACCTGTAATTGTCATGCCAACAGGCATTTAGATCGCTTGAATATTTCTACACATTACGTAGAAAATTTAATTTTATGCAAAATCACCAGAAATATAGACCATGATTGTGGCTGCAGTTGTGCTCCGATTTTGATGGTTGATACCTCAATCAATAGGTGTTGACACTTTTATTTGTCATGCCAACAGGCATTTAGATCGCTCGAATATTTCTACACATTTCGTCGAAAATTCAATTTTATGGAAAATCACCTGAAATAGACCATGATTGTGGCTGCAGTTGTGCTCAAATTTCAATGGTTAATACCTCTATCAATAGGTGTTGAGCCTTGTAATTGTCGTGCCAACAGGCATTTAGATTTCTCAAATATTTCTACACTTTTCGTAGAAAATTCAATTTTATGGAAAATCACCTGAAATATTGACCATGATTGTGGCTGCAGTTGTGCTCCGATTTTGATGGTTGATACCTAAATCAATAGGTGTTGTGCTTTATATTTGTCATGCCAACAGGCATTTAGATCGCCCGAATATTTTTACACATTTCGTAGAAAATTCAATTTTATGGAAAATCTCCTGAAATATAGACCAAGATTGTGGCTGCAGTTGTGCTCCGATTTCGATCGTTGATACCTCTATCAATAGGTGTTGAGATTTGGAATTGTTATGCCAACAGACATTTAGATCGCTCGAATATTTCTACACATTTCGTAGGAAATTCAATTTTATGGAAAATCTCCTGAACTATAGACCACTAATTCATAATAAAAAAACAAGAATCTGCAATTGTGCCCCGATTTGAATGGTTGATGTTCCTATCAATAGGTGTTACGACCTGTAATTGTCATGCCAACAGGCATTGAGATCGCTCGAATATTTCTACACATTTCGTAGAAAATTCAATTTTATGGAAAATCACCTGAAATATAGACCATGATTGTGGCTGCAGTTGTGCTCCGATTTCGATGGTTGATACCTCAATCAATAGATGTTAAGACTTATATTTGTCATGCCAACAGGCATTTAGATCGCTCGAATATTTCTACACATTTCGTAGAAAATTCTATTTTATGGAAAATCACCTGAAATATAGACCATGATTGTGGCTGCAGTTGTGCTCCGATTTTGATGGTTGATACCTCAATCAATAGGTGTTGAGACTTATATTTGTCATGCCAACAGGCATTTAGATCGCTCGAATATTTCTACTTATTTCATAGAAAATTCAATTTTATGGAAAATCTCCTGAACTATGGACCAATAATTCATAATAAAAAAACAAAAATCTGCAATTGTGCTTCGATTTCAATGGTTGATACCTCTATCAATAGGTGTTGAGTCCTGTAATTGTCATGCCAACAGGCATTTAGATCGCTCAAATATTTCTACACATTTCGTAGAAAATTCAATTTTATGGAAAATCTCTTGAACTATAGACCAATAATTCATAATAAAAAAAAAAAAATGTGCAATTGTGCTTCGATTTCGATGGTTGATACCTCTATCAATAGGTGTTAAGACTTGGAATTGTTATGCTAACATACATTTAGATCGCTCGAATCATTCTCCACATTTAGTAGAAAATTCAATTTTATTGAAAATCACCTGAACTATAGACCATGATTGTGGCTGCAGTTGATGGTTGATACCTCAATCAATAGGTGTTGAGACTTATATTTGTCATGCCAACAGGTATTTAAAAAATTCAATTTTATGGAAAATCTCCTGATTTATAGACCAATAATTCATAATAAAAAAATTCAAATCTGCAATTGTGCTCCGATTTTGATGGTTGATACCTCAATTAATAGGTGTTGAGACTTGTAAATGTCATGCTAACAGGCATTGAGATCGCTCGAATATTTCTACACATTTCGTAGAAAATTCAATTTTATGGAAAATCACCTGAAATATAGACCATGATTGTGGCTGCAGTTGTGCTTCGATTTTGATGGTTGATACCTCTATCAGTAGGTGTTAAGTCCTGTAATTGTTATGCCAACAAGCATTTAGATCGTTTGAATATTTCTACACATTTCGTAGAAAATTCAATTTTATGGAAAATCACCTGAAATATAGACCATGATTGTGGCTGCAGTTGTGCTCCGATTTCAATGGTTGATACCTCAATCAATAGTTGTTGAGATTTATATTTGTCATGCCAACAGGCATTCAGATCGCTCAAATAATTCTCCTCATCTCGTAGAAAATTAAATTTTATGGAAAATCTCCTGAACTATAGACCAATTATTCATAATAAAAAAACAAAAATCTGCAATTGTGCTCCGATTTGGATTGGTTCGCATCTCTATCAATAGGTGTTGAGACCTGTAATTGTCATGCCAACAGGCAATGAGATCTTTAGAATATTTCTACACATTTCGTAGAAAATTCATGTTTATGGAAAATCACCTGAAATATAGACCATGATTGTGGCTGCAGTTGTGCTCCGATTTGGATGGTTGATTCCTCTATCAATAGGTGTTAAGACCTGTAATTGTCATGCCGACAGGCATTGAGATCGCTTGAATATTTCTACACATTTCGTAGAAAATTCAATTTTATGGAAAATCTCCTGAACTATATAGACCAATAATTAGTAATAAAAAAACAAAAATCTGCAATTGTGCTCCGATGTCGATGGTTGATACCTCTATCAATAGGTGTTGAGACCTGTAATTGTCATGCCAACAAACATTTAGATCGCTCAATTATTTCTATACATTTCGTAGAAAATTCAATTTTATGAAAATCACATGAACTATAGACCATATTTGTGGCTGCAATTGTGCTCCGATTTTGATGGTTGATACCTATATCAATAGGTGTTGAGACCTGTAGTTGTCATGTTTAATTTTGACGTTATAATGTGATGTTAATTTAGTCTTATTTTAAGCTTTTTATTTCAGAGAAATTTAAACTAAACAACGATTAAATTATCTATAGTAACACTTTAAATAATTCGGTTTCATATTCTAGCATTTTAGATAAATAGTCATTTTACATCAAATTTTCCATGAAGCCAATGTGATATTTTATTGTTGTCAAAATCTTAAATTCTACGAAAATTGTAAATATGCTGCGATTTTGGATGTTATGTTAAACTAACGTACGAATCATACATATTTTTTATATAAAATGCAGGTTGATTACAGGAAGTTAAAGGGCACCGAAAATGCGTTATTGGAATTTTCCAATTTTGATGCGGCATCATTGATAGAAGTTCTGTTGCATCTATTTTAATGGATTTAAAAGCACCATATGGTTGACTACAACATTTTCTTACAAAAGTTGTTTTCTGCAGGATTCTGTGGAGTAAAATTGCAATGGTTTACTTCTTATTTGTTAGAAAGATCCCAAGTGGTTAAGATCAAAGTTTGTGAAAGTGAGAGAATAGTTTTCAATGATGGATTTTCCCAGAGATCTGTCTTTGTGTCTTTGTTGTTTTTAATTTATTTAAATACTTGGTTTTGTGCTTAATATAAACCACATGTTGTTGTTTTTTCTGATCACCTTGTTTTTATATCTAATACACCGGCTAGGGCCAAATCATTTAAAAACGTTTGGGGAGGGGGAGAGGGCGGCACTTATTACGCTAGGATTGAACCTTTGGTGATTGTTCAGAAACATATTGCAAGAGTAATGATAATGAGGAATAACCCTCGGTTTGCTGAGTCATGGCCTATATTATAATCTATGAATCGCTAAGATATTTATTGGTGTTTAAAGTTTTGAGAGCTTTTTTTTTATTGACTGGCAATATAACTAATATAAAAATATAAGCAATAACAATATAATAATTTAAGCAAGCAAACCTCATATTTACCTGCTGAAATTTTCTTCCACTAATTTTCAGAATTCCTTTTTTAATTTTGGCTTTTTTCCATTTTATATGGTTTTATTAAGTGGATTAAATTTGAAAAGAAAGAAGAAATAAACACTTTAAAAAAATTTTTTTCCTTAACATTAAAATACGAAATAAAATAATTTCACTTTAATATGTCTACATAGGAATACCTAACTAATTATTTTTCTACTAATTATATATTTTCTCTTGATATACCCATACCCAGTTTATGTCAATATTTATTTAAAAAATTGTTATTAGGGCACCGCTTTCCTCTTTAACTTTATTTACCCATTGTTTTTCGTATATTTATTGTATAACACTTTGTAAAATCACACATATACTTATCAATCGAACCAAGAGGGTGTGAATGTATAAACATTTTTTCTAAGCCACTTAATTTTTATGATCATTTCGTTACTGATTTATTTTCCATGCTTTATCGACTTAAATTTAATGTTTTAAAGCTCAAACAAACATCAAAAAACCTTCATTAGCAATTATTCATCTTGCGTCTTACGTAAAACGACAAACTACATAACAAGCAAGTTGTTAAATCTCAAACGATAAGAATTAATAGTAAACATGTATGTGACATTTTTTTAATTTGGGTTTAAGTAGATGTATTAACATTATGTACGCTCTTGTATACGCACGTATGTAGCTAAACATCAAGATTTTATTGCTTCTGTAAATATGTTTATACCTTTTAGGATGCTGACGATATTTTTAAAAGACAGTATAGTAGTAAATTTACTAAATTTTGAAATGGATCTTTTAAAAGTGAATATGTAGATTATATTTAAGCATTGTTTACTTGACACATGTCATCCCTAGTTATAGTTATGTATATAAAAAAAAATCGTGTAACACCATCAACAACTATTTCAAATGGGATAGAAAGTTGGGAATGTGAATATTATGATTTTATTAAAGTACTAGGCCACAACAATGAATGAGATTTATTACAACAAAAAATTATTTTTGGTCAGCAGTAGATATAAGAAATTCCTTAAAATCAACACAAACCTTTAAAAAAAATTGGAATTTGTACAAAACACGCAACGATGTCAAACCGACATCGACGCATCAATCTTGCCTCTTTATCTTGGTATAGATACATAAATGCTTAATACACAATTTTATGATGTCTAAATGAAAATTTATTATTTAACACTCGTTTATTACGAATAAAAGATTTTCTACATAATTTATTAGCATTTAACATGAAACATTTAACATGAAATATTTAACAATATCGTTGTCAAAAGACAATGGTTTCTGGGTCCCTTATTTTTACGATATGGTCAGAAAAATATATACGCAGGTTTTGAGTAATGAGAAAAAACGTATGCTTTTCTAATAATGCAAACATTTGGAGAAATATAAATAAAATCCATTCATTTCTGCATCATCTCATAAAAATCAGTTTTCATAAATAATTCAAAAAATTCTCAAAAATAGGTTTTAAGACCGAAACACCTGATGAACCTGAATGATCTTTGCAGGTGGTTTCATTCTAAACGATACTTTTACCGTATTTTTTTTTTATTGTAATTTTGGTCTGTTTGCTTAAATTGATTCAATATTGACAAACAAATGATATCATTCGTAAGCTCGGTGCTTTTTTAAAACGATGCGCAGTGTTAAACAAACATTCTGGTTGATAAATTTAGAGTAAAACATTATTTATAGCTAAAATTATTGTTAGAACATGAATGCTTTTAAACAATAGGTATATACAAATTAGAGTCATCTATAAAAACGACGTTTCTAATTATATAACAAATAATCTTACAATTACTAATTAATTGCAAAAAAATTGTAAAATCATCAAATACATTTTGAGAATTTCGGGAATGAAAAATGGTCAACGTTAATATTATAGAATTCTAAACCAACCTAATCTACTGTAAGCGCCAGCATCGCTTAATATCTAGAAGTGCTGAATCATTTATATAAATATGTAAAAAGATATTTAAGTGGTCTCGAAAATTTTTAAAATTTTAGAGTTCAATGAATTTTAGGTTTAATGGATCAAATGGGGCTCTCTTTCAAAGTTCCAAGAAACCGCACATTTAATACCTTTATAAAAGAATTTGTGACCTGAGCTCAAGTTAAGGTTGCGTCATTGAAAATTTATTTCAATCTTTGATGCTGTAAAATTGTGGCACTAGGCAATAATCGCCTTTAAAATTTTGGATACTTAATTCTCAAGCTCTCAAATTTTGATTTCGTGAAATATAACGATTGTTAATCAGATATAATTTATCTAGTCAGAGGTTCTGGAAACGGTCGATTTGATCGGCTAAGCCTCAGGAGTAGTATTCTGCGAATGATATAATGTTGTATGATGCGCTGCGTCGCGCGTATAATGCTATGTTATATGACATTTGTAATTTCACTCATGTGATTGTGTAATTGTGTATGTTTTCAATTACTGCGTTTTGTTTGTATCACAAAATATAATTTCTTTGATGTTTTGTCCTTGTTGTCATTAATGAACCGCATCAATCAGTTATAATTAAAACTGAGAAGAATATATGGATAGAAATTTTACGATTTCTTGTTTCTTTGTTTCTGTTTTTCCCAATTTGCCTGAATTTTAAAACAAATACCGTTGATCTACGATGAATCGATAAAATGATAATTTGATGTTAACTAAGTGAACCGCGTATTGAACTATAGCGTGTTGATTTTAAAAAATCTTCCGTGTACTGCGAAACTTGCTACGTACAGCAGTTAAATATTTTGTATTTAGTTGTAAGTGTTACCTATTACTGCAACCGGTCCTGAGAATAATAATAAAACAATAACATTGTTCTTCAGAATTGTGCTCTTTGGTTTGGTTTATTATGAAATTAGTATTTCGAAACATTAAGAAAAACTACAGATGTTGACACTTACAGGAATACTGTCAAAAATTGGAAGGAAATTGTTTAGAAACAACTTGTGTTTTCGTTGCCAATTCCGTTTCATTTTCAAAAAAAATTCTTACAAATCGCTAGTCCTTTGTAATCTTAAAGCTAATTTACTTTTTATAATTTAGCCATCTAAAAGTAAGTTTACTAAATTTAATACAAAAATTGTTGATTTAGATGTTGCATTTTTGCTTTATTTTTATTTTTTATGCGTTTTAAAAAATTATGAAAAATTATTGAGTTTCAAAGGCCACGTTTTAAAATAATTTATTTTAAATATCCTCTAAAACTTATTTAGATACGTTTTGAAGTAGATTTCTACTATAAAAATTATGGTTAAAATTGAATTGAAGGATTTTAAAAGCATTTTCGTAAAACTGAAAAATGGTATTTATGGCCCAATAAAATACAACAAAAAGGTTCTGAATATTCTGAGAAAAGTTCAATCATAAAACGGAAATATTTGATTTTAAAATCCTTTTAACATAACTATGTGGATTTTTGGCAACATCGGTTTTATTTTGTTGCCTGAACAGTTCATATTATTTTCCACATTTTGTAATCTATATAGTTCATCACTGAGGTATTGTTCTCACTTTCTCGGTTTTTGATCGTAATTAACCAATTTGAAAATGTAATTTATACCCGAAACTTGCCAATATTTAACACTAGCAGAAAATATGTTGGCGCAAATGTTGAAGGTTAGCATTGAATTTTTCCACAATCTTTTCATACAGACTGCGTAACAGACTATTTGCTGCCATTGTGAGTGTACATCATCTTACGAGATATATCATTGTAGCAGAATACTTGGAATCAAAACAAGTACGATGAAAACTTTACATATTTTCTCTTGATTCGTTTCCTTTTGAGTTTCTTTATGAGTATTTTCTAGATTTATCTGGCTTTCTTGACTATTCCGCATACAATGTAACAGATGAAGCTAAGTGATTATCAAGGTTATTTCAAAATCATTTAAAACACGCCATCAGTTAATACAAATCGGAGATCATCATTTCACCGATTACTTTATCATCAAAAGCAGTTCATCAATTTGGTAATATTTCAACATTTATAATCTACATGTTTCATCGGCAGCATTTAAAGTACAGTAACAACAATCTATGCATTCATTTTTTAAATTTAATTAATTTTCTTACGTATTATCAAGCTGGAACAGATATAAATATTTAAATAAAAAAAAATACCCGAGGCTGGTGTTCAAATTAAATTTTCTCAATTTTATCAATTATTTGATTTGCTATTTGTGAATTCATTTCTTTCTTTCATTGTTTGTCAACAAATTTTTCACTTTCGTATCGTACAAATTTACTCTAATGATTTAATGTCAAAATGAATAGTGATACATACGATTTATACTGACGTTCTCGTGTGATAAAAAAGGCCATCTTTATCCGTGCGTTGATCAGTTAGAAAAAGTTGAAATTATAAATATTAAAGCATTTTTGGACGAAAGTGTAAAAATCATGTCTAAATTAAACGTCGTTAGAGCACATAAAATATTTCCAAACTATTATGCGAATTCCGACCAACTGTATAAATTTCTCTCGTGTTGCGTTGATGTTTATCATGGGTTAGTAAACACCGAGAGACAACAAATTTTGAATTTACTTAAAACCAAGCTTTCCGGTAAAAGCTATAATGTCATTAAATATACCAAATTCGACTCATGGGATAGTTTGAAAATAGAATTAAATTAAATTCAAATATAATTAGTATTCGCCAACAACGTAATGAAATTGTGACATACGCGAGTAAAGTAGGAAAATTGCTCTCAAAATTAAATGAAGTTTATGTAGAAACCGAAGGAGTCGATTTCGCAAGAACATGCTATTACATGCTAATAAAGCTTTCACGGAGGACTTCCCTATTTCATAAAAATAATCATAAAATCTTGCCGATTCTCCAAGCATTAATCGCACGCAACTATTCTTAAATAGTGAAAATTATATTAACCATGCTCAAGCGAATACCAGGATCAAATGCAAAATATGTTGAAGAAATGGAGACTACTTGTAAATGCTATAGCTGAAATATTGTTCAAACGACGAATTCTAATTCTGTCAATAGAACTGTTTTTTGCCAAATGAACGGATTGCTCAAAGACCTATCATTTATGCATATTTCAAATTACCTGGCAAATTGCACTCGATAAAAAAAATTGATACAGGACATCTAATACTGATTTGTATTCATCTTCGAAAAACTGTTCTGGATCCGATCCATCAAATTAAATAATTTAAAGAGTTCGGATCGGGAAAATTTCAAAATATAATTTAAATCCCAATTTTTATTCAAATATTCTTATAATTATTCGTTTCGTATTCGATCTATCTAATAGAATAAACACTGCAACAAATAAACTATAGGGTTTAATAATCAACATGCAATCAACGTAACCAGAAAATAGTTCCTGAATCAAAAAATTGTACGGCGCAACCATTGAAATTCCCAAAAAGTTTAGTATAAAAAGGATTGAAAAATACGAAATCATTCAATAAGTAAGTCAAGTGACGATGATGCTGTACCATCGAAATCGATCTTGCAGCAAAATAAGAATCTATTTCACAATAAGGAGCACTTACTATCAAGCAAAAGATATAATAATAAAATAAATATTTAAATTGAATAAATATTTAAAATTATATTGATTGTATTTAAACATTACATAAACATTGTGAAAAATTCGTCAAATCGCATTTTTTGAAAGTTACGTTTTAATTTTTAGATTTTCATGTTGCGAATGTAGTAGCACTTATGAAAAAAAAATTTCTTGTTGTTGGTGTTGTTTTTTAAGATGCAAGTAGTAAAATATTTAAAAATTTCGTGCACTGCGGGATCCCAATTTTATAATTTTCGAATAATTGTTTTTTTTTCTGTAGCAATAAATACAGCACCAAGTGCATGAAATTTTTAAATATTTAACACTCTGTATCTTAAAAAAGCACAACAACAGCAAAAAAATCATGTTTCATATATTGATTGTTTTACTCAGCCTGCTAAACATGCAGAACATAAAAATCATAAAATGCAACATGACTTGTACCAAACATAGGAAAGGCCAGTGGAACTTACCTTTTATTGTAGTGCCGAAAACATCGAATAACGACGAAATAAAATTCAAAATTGTCGTAGATTTTCGTAAATTTAACGATGTCACTGTAAATGACCCTGTTAAAGTTAGCCGAAAGTTTCCAGCCGAAAGTGAAAAGTCGATAATGCAGATTATGTTATTGACATTCCAGCCGAAAATAAAGCAGCCTCTAGAGTGTTATGTCTAAAGATAGATTGGATTGATGTGATTACTCAATAGCTATTGCAGCAAAAAAATTCAGTTCAAGTTTCCCGTGGGAAATCTCGGAAAATTCGATTTTCCAAAAATTATTAGAAAATTTGTATAAAATCAGCCTTTAGAGTGTTATGCCTGGAGATGAATTGCATTGCTGTGATTTATCAATAGCTATTGCAGGAAAAAAAAATCAGTACAAGTTTCCCGTGGGAAATCTCGGAAAATTCGATTTTGCAAAAATTATTTGAAAATTTGTATAAAATCAGCCTCAAGAGTGTTATGTCTGGAGATGGATCCAATTGATGTGATTAATTAATAGCTGTTGAAATAAAAAAATTCAGTTCAAGTTGCCCGTGGGAAATCTCGGAAAATTCGATTTTCCAAAAATTATTAGAAAATTTGTATAAAATCAGGATTTCAAGTGTTATGTCTGGAGATGAATTGCATTGATGTGATTTATTAATAGCTATCGCAGGAAAAAAAATCAGTTCAAGTTTCCCGTGGGAAATCTCGGAAAATTCGATTTTCGAAAAATTATTAGAAAATTTGTATAAAATCAGCCTCTAGAGTGTTATGTCTGAAGATAGATTTAATTGAGGTGATTACTCAATAGCTATAGCAGGAAAAAAATTCAGTTCAAGTTTCCCGTGGGAAATCTCGGAAAATTCGATTTTCCAAAAGTTATTAGAAAATTTGTATAAAATCAGCCTTATGTCTGGAGATGAATTGCATTGATGTGATTTATCAATAGCTATCGCAGGAAAAAAATAAGTACAAGTTTCCCGTGGAAAATCTCGGAAAATTCGATTTTCCAAAAATTATTAGAAAATTTGTATAAAATCGGCCTCTAGAGTGTTATGTCTGGAGATGGATTCAATTGAGGTGACTACTCAATAGCTATCGCAGGAAAAAAATTCAGTTAAAGTTTCCCGTGGGAAATCTCGGAAAGTTCGATTTTCCAAAAATTATTAGAAAATTTGTATGAAATCAGCCTTTAAAGTGTTATGTCTGGAGATGAATTGCAATTTTGTGATTTATTAATAGCTATCGCAGGAAAAAAATCAGTTCAAGTTTCCCGTGGGAAATCTCGGAAAACTCGATTTTCCAAAAATTATTTGAAAATTTGTATAAAATCAGCCTCTAGAGTGTTATGTCTGAAGATGGATTCAGTTAAGGTGATTACTCAATAGCTATCGCAGGAAAAAAATTCAGTTCAAGTTTCCCGTGGGAAATCTCGGAAAATTCGATTTTCAAAAATTATTTATAAATTTGTATAAAATCAGCCTTTAGAGTGTTATGCCTGGAGATGAATTGCATTGATGTGATTTATCAATAGCTATTGCAGAAAAAAAAAATCAGTACAAGTTTCCCGTGGGAAATCTCGGAAAATTCGGTTTTCCAAAAATTATTAGAAAATTTGTATAAAATCAGCCTCTAGAGTGTTATGTCTGGAGATGGATTCAATTAAGGTGATTACTCAATAGCTATCGCAGGAAACAAATTCAGTTCAAGTTTCCCGTGGGAAATTTCGGAAAATTCGATTTCCAAAAATTATTAGAAAATTTGTATAAAATCAGCCTCTAGAGTGTTATGTCTGGAGATGGATTCAATTAAGGTGAATACTCAATAGCTATCGCAGGAAACCAATTCAGTTCAAGTTTCCCGTGGGAAATCTCAGAAATTTCGGATAATTTGATTTTCTAAAAATTATTAGAAAATTTGTATAAAATCAGCCTCTAGAGTGTTATGTCTGGAGATGAATTGCATTGAAGTGATTTATCAATAGCTATTGCAGGAAAAAAATCAGTACAAGTTTCGCGTGGGAAATCTCGGAAAATTCGATTTTCCAAAAATTATTAGAAAATTTGTATAAAATCAGCCTTTAGAGTGTTATGTCTGGAGATGAATTGCATTGATGTGATTTATCAATAGCTATTGCAGGAAAAAAATTCAGTTCAAGTTTCCCGTGGGAAATCTCGGAAAATTCGATTTTCCAAAAATTATTAGAAAATTTGTATAAAATCAGCCTTTAAAGTGTTATGTCTGGAGATGAATTGCATTGATGTAATTTATTAATAGCTATCGCAGGAAAAAAAATCAGTTTAAGTTTCCCGTGGGAAATCTCGGAAAATTCGATTTTCCAAAAATTATTTGAAAATTTGTATAAAATCAGCCTTTAAAGTGTTATGTCTGGAGATAAATTGCATTGATGTGATTTATTAATAGCTATTGCAGGAAAAAAAATCAGTTTAAGTTTCCCGTGGGAAATCTCGGAAAATTCGATTTTCCAAAAATTATTTGAAAATTTGCATAAAATCAGCCTCTAGAGTGTTATGTCTGGAGATAGATTCAATTAAGGTGATTACTCAATAGCTATCGCAGGAAACAAATTCAGTTCAAGTTTCCCGTGGGAAATTTCGGAAAATTCGATTTTCCAAAAATTATTAGAAAATTTGTATAAAATCAGCCTCTAGAGTGTTATGTCTGGAGAAAAATTGCATTGAAGTAATTTATCAATAGCTATTGCAGGAAATAAAATCAGTACAAGTTTCCCGTGGGAAATCTCGGAAAATTCGATTTTCCAAAAATTATTAGAAAATTTGTATAAAATCAGCCTCTAGAGTGTTATGTCTGGAGATGGATCCAATTGATGTCAATAATTAGTAGCTGTTGCAAGAAAATAATTCAGTTCAAGTTACCTGTGGGAAATCTCGGAAAATTCGATTTTCCAAAAATTATTAGAAAATTTCTATAAAATCAGCCTCTAGAGTGTTATGTCTGGAGATGGATTCAAATGAGGTGATTACTCAATAGCTATCGCAGGAAAAAAATTCAGTTCAAGTTTCCCGTGGGAAATCTCGGAAAATTCGATTTTCCAAAAATTATTAGAAAATTTGTATAAAATCAGCCTCTAGAGTGTTATGTCTGGAGATGGATTCAATTAAGGTGATTATTCAATAGCTATCGCAGGAAAAAAATTCAGTTTAAGTTTCCCGTGGGAAATTTCGGAAAATTCGATTTTCCAAAAATTGTTAAAAAATTTGTATAAAATCAGCCTTTAGAGTGTTATGTCTGGAGATGAATTGCATTGATGTGATTTATCAATAGCTATTGCAGGAAAAAAATCAGTACAAGTTTCCCGTGGGAAATCTCGGAAAATTCGATTTTCCAAAAATTATTAGAAAATTTGTATAAAATCAGCCTTGAAAGTGTTATGTCTGGAGATGAATTGCATTGATGTGATTTATTAATAGCTATCGCAGGAAAAAAAAATCGGTTCAAGTTTCCCGTGGGAAATCTCGGAAAATTCGATTTTCCAAAAATTATTTGAAAATTTGTATAAAATCAGCCTCTAGAGTGTTATGTCTGGAGATGGATTCAATTAAGGTGAATACTCAATAGCTATCGCAGGAAACAAATTCAGTTCAAGTTTCCCGTGGGAAATCTCGGAAAATTCGATTTTCCAAAAATCATTAGTAAATTTGTATAAAATCAGCCTTTAGAGTGTTATGTCTGGAGATGAATTGCATTGAAGTGATTTATCAATAGCTATTGCAGGAAAAAAAATCAGTTCAAGTTTCCCGTGGGAAATCTCGGAAAATTCGTTTTTCCAAAAATTATTAGAAAATTTGTATAAAATCAGCCTCTAGAGTGTTATGTCTAGAGATGGATTCAATTAAGGTGATTACTCAATAGCTATCGCAGGAAAAAAATTCAGTTCAAGTTTCTTGTGGGAAATCTCGGAAAATTCGATTTTCCAAAAATTATTAGAAAATTTGTATAAAATCAGCCTTTAGAGTGTTATGTCTGGAGATGAATTGCATTGATGTGATTTATCAATAGCTATTGCAGGAAAAAAAATCAGTACAAGTTTCCCGTAGGAAATCTCGAAAAATTCGATTTTCCAAAAATTATTAGAAAATTTGTATAAAATCAGCCTCTAGAGTGTTATGTCTGGAGATGGATCCAGTTGATGTCATTAATTAATAGCTGTTGCAAGAAAAAAATTCAGTTCAAGTTACCCGTGGGAAATCTCTGAAAATTCGATTTTCCAAAAATTATTAGAAAATTTGTATAAAATCAGCCTCTAAAGTGTTTTGTCTGGAGATGGATTCAATTGATGTGAGATGAATTGCATTGATGTGATTTATCAATAGCTATCGCAGGAAAAAAAATCAGTACAAGTTTCCCGTGGGAAATCTCGGAAAATTCAAAAAAGTTTCCAGCCGAAAGTAAGAAATGGATGAATAAAATCAGCCTCTAGAGTGTTATGTCTGGAGATAAATTGGATTGATGTGACTTGTCAATAGCTATCGCAGTAAAAAAATTCAGTAAAAGTTTTCCGTGGGAAATCTTGAAAAATTCGTTTTTCCGATTTCGGAAAATTGTCTAATAATTTTTGGAAAATCGAATTTTCCGAGATTTCCCACGGGAAACTTGAACTGAATTTTTTTCCTGCGATAGCTATTAACAAGTCACATCAATCCAATCCATCTCCAGACATAACACTCTAGAGGCTGATTTTATACAAATTTTATAATAATTTTTGGAAAATCGAATTTTCCGAGATTTCCCACGGGAAACTTGAACTGAATTTTTTTCCTGCGATAGCTATTGACAAGTCACATCAATCCAATTCATCTCCAGACATAACATTCTGGAGGCTGATTTCATTCATCTATTTGTAACTTTCGGCTGGAAACTTTTTTGAATTTTCCGAGATTTCCCACGGGTAACTTGTACTGATTTTTTTTTCTGCGATAGCTATTGAGTAATCACATCAATCCAATTCATCTCCAGACATAACTCTTTAAAGGCTAATTTTATACAAATTTTCTAATAATTTTTGGAAATTCGAATTTTCCGAGATTTCCCACGGGAAACTTAAACTGAATTTTTTTCCGATAGCTATTGAGTAATCACAGTAATTGAATCCATCTCCAGACATAACACTTTAAAGGCTGATTTTATACAAATTTTCTAATAATTTTTGGAAAATCGAATTTTTCGAGATTTCCCACGAGAAAGTCGAACTGAATTTTTTTTCTGCGACAGCTATTGACAAGTCACATCAATGCAATTTATCTCCAGACATAACACTCTAGAGGCTGATTTTATACAAATTTTTTAATAATTTTTGGAAAATCGAATTTTCCGAGATTTCCCACGGGAAACTTGAACTGAATTTATTAATTCGACAGCTATCGACAAATCACAAAAAAACGATTCAGCTTTAGATATATACTCTAGAGGCTGATTATATTCCAATTTTGTATATTCTTCTGATTTTCCGATATTTTCTACGAAGCAAAGTTTTACAGGTAAATTTATTTACAAACATTTATATTTATAGATTTCTATGTATCCTATTTATTTTCGGCTGATAACTACAAAATTTTTTATTTTCGGCTTGAATGTTATATCATAATCTGCATTATCGACTTTTAACTTTCGGCTAGGATTAGACAATCTGCCTTACCATTTTTTTTTTCTTTCGGCTGGACTAACACAGTCTGCATTATCGACTTTTCACTTTCGGCTGGCAACTTTCAGCTAACTTTAACAGAATCTGTAAATGATGTGTTTCCGTTACTCAATATATCTGACATTTTAGACAATCTTGGCAAATCAAAATATCTAGTAAATGGTTACCATCAAATATGTTTAGACGACAAAAATAACACTGCCGTCGACGTTCCACCGTCTACTTCCACCCTTCACACCGTTTACGTTCCAACGCTAATTGACCCATATACTTAAATAAAAATTGGATTCAATTGTATTAAGTGTTTAGTCTGTTTAGAATAAATTTTTTGTTGCCTTAAAACTGACAATTCAAAAGCTGATTTAAGAATATGCTAGTTCTGATCAAATTATACTAATTATCTGTAATTTTTTATGACCAACCAAAAATCACAGTGATAAGGAACTATCCACACCCTCTATGGGTCAAATACAAGTCAATTCATTCATAAAGGGTGATCTGGATATTACCGACGATTTATAAATAAATACTTATTTAGTAATCGGGATGCTTTTTGCGATGGATCCTTCAATAAATTAAAATATTCGTAAACTAAACCATCAAATACGGTAAAAGTTTGTCAAAAGTTGCTGACCGAAACTAAGAATTGATAATGTTGAACCGTGTTAATGTCAGCCAAAAGTTTTCATCCGGAAGTAAAAAAATCGTTAGCGTTGGTGTTTAGCCGAAAATTACTACGGATGCATGTGTATCAGTTCATCGTGGAAAATTGTGGGAAATTGGCAAAACCATAGAAAATATTTTAAATTGTTATAAAATCAGCCTTTAAAGTGTTATGTCAATAGATACATATGTATAGCTTGAAAAAAAAAATCAGTGAAAACTCCTCGAAGGAAATCTGCGAAAATTGCTATAAAATCAGACTTTAAGTAGTATGTCTGGAAATGGATTGCATTTGCATATTGATGTTACTTGTCAATAGCTATTGCAGGAAAAAAATTCAGTTCAAGTTTCCACTGGGAAATATAATTTTCAGCCGAAATTTAAAAATAAATGAATTAAATCAGCTGCTAGAGCGTTATATCTTGAGATAGATTACATTGATATGATTTGTCAATAGCTATTGCAGGAAGAAATTTAAGTTAAGGTTTCCCGTGGGAAATCTGGGCAAATTCCATTTTCCAAAAATCATTAGAAACTTCGTATAAAATCAGACTCTAGAGGCATTTCGAAATTTCCCACGATAAACTTGAACTTAATTTTTTTTATGTGATAGCTATTGACCAGTCACATCAATGCAATCCATCTCCAAACTGAACACTCTAGAGTCTGATTATACAAATTTTCTAATAATTTTTGGAAAATCGAATTTTTTAAGATTTCGCATGGGAAACTCGAATTGAATTATTTCCTGCAATAGTTATTGATAAGTCATATCAATGCAACTCACCTACAGGTGTAACCCTCTAGAGGCTGGTTTTATACATTCATTTTTTACTTTCGGCTGGAAACTTTGTCAAATTTTCCCAGATTTCCTACGAGAAACTTGGACTGAAATTTTTTCCTGCGATGGCCACTTAAAAACGAGATGCCATCTTCTCCAAAAATGCTGTATCATTTGTTGAAGTACTTTATATCTGCTTAGTTTTGTGATTTTCTGTTTCATGATATTGATTTGCGGAACTAATATTAATTGATGCCCAATAATGAAGTGTGCCGGTGTCAAAAAATGTACATCATCACTCGATTGACTGCAAAGTGGATGGGAATTTAAGATTTTTTCAACCTCAACCAGTCTTGTTTGGAACTCTTTCACCGTCAAAATAGTTTCTCCAATAACACGACGCAATTGAAACTTCATGGATTTGACAGCCGCTTCCCACAAAAAAACAAAAAAAAAAAACTATATTGCATTTTATTATAACAAATATACGCAGTTGAGTTCGCTTGTTTTATTTTTGATATCAGCCAAGCGACATTAAATAAGGTTGAAGGTTCTGAGCTAAATATAGACAGTCGAGGAAATCCCAGTAAAACACATGGTCCTCCGAGCCGGAATTTCCTTCTAGAAATTCTAGAAATTCGGTAGTTGCGGAAATAGAACATGGTGGAAATACAGTAGCGGAAATCAAAGAGGAAATACTGTTGCGGAAATAGGGCACGTTTGATTCAAGTCGAGGAAGTCATCAAGGCGCGTCTAAAAGGAAAGCAGCAGTTTGGTCGAAAATCATAATCAGGTCATCTAAGCAAAGCAGATAAGTAAATTTTCACTATAAAATAGTTTTGAATTGGCCGTATTAATCTCATAAAGGACACGTTGTTTGTCGAAAATTAAGTGATAAGTGCAGTGAAATTAAGTGCAAAAAAAGAGGCTAGAACATGAAGTTAGAAGCAAAAATAAAGACATTAAAATCCATGCGAGGGTCTATAAAGAGACAAATGACAAAACTTCATAAATTTGTTTAAGCTGTCGTCGATACGGAAGATATAGATGGGTTTCAATCTAAGCTAGCACGTGCTAAGGTATTTCTCAAACAATTTGAGGACATTGAGAACAAGATGTATGAGTTAGACCCCAATCATGAAAGTGCTATAATTGGTTTCGCTGAATAATTCTACGTCGTCGAGGCGAGGTTAAATAGGCACATTCGAGAATACAACGCGGACCATCAAAAACCGGGTAATAGTACGGTTAATTAAAGCATGAATATCGTCGTATCCAAATAAGAGTATTACATCAACAAATCGCTTTTTTTTTTGAAGAGGCTTTAAAGTTGTTATTGCTAGTTTCGGCTTAATTTTTTTTAGATAAAGTTCTTACCAGAAAGTGTGGGAAGAATTTTATTTAAAAAGAATTAAGTCAAATTTAACATTAAAAACTTGACACGCCCTTCCAAAAAATTAATGATTTGCAGATGTAATACTCTTATTTGGACACGATGATATGTCAACAGCAGCGGTAGAGGTTAGACTCCCTAAAATCAATAAAGAACCGTTCACAGGACAGTACACGGAATGGCAGTCGTTTTATGACTTGCTTGTCAAAACAATTCATGAAAATGTAAGTTTATCGCCAGCCCAAAAGTTCCAATACCTGAAAGGTTTCTTGAAAAGGGACGCATTCAATTTGCTGAAACATATTTCGGTCACGGAAACCAACTATTTCGAACCCTTTAGGAAGTTATGTGAGAGATATGACAGGAAGAAACACACAATTAGAGCTTTCATTTACACATTTATGAGCCAACCATCTATCAACCAGGCCAATGCGACGAATATTCGAAAGCTATTGGACACTTCGGATGAGGTTATTAAAAGATTGAAGGCATTGGGAAAGGAAGCTAAATCCAGGAACGTCTGGCTACTTCATATTCTGGAGGAAAAATTGGATTCAGAGACAAGAACATTATGGGCCCAAACATCAAGTAACAAGGATTTAATAACCCTGGATGATCTCTTCAAGTTGTGACAAGATGTGACAACTATGCAAAATCGAACATGCAATATTAGAATGTAGCACATTTAAGAGGCTGTCAACCTTTGTTTTAATTGTCTGAGAATTCTTCATCCAGTATTCAGGTGCTTATCAAAGTCAAGATGCAGCACTTGTGGGAGAAAACATAATACGCTCTAGCACTTAGACGATACCAAAGATTAAACGGTTGCACGGCACTTTATTGTACATACTAACCACCCCAACAAGCAACCGGTTTCAACGATGGGTACTCAGTGAAGTCAGTCTCTTAGTGAAGGTTTTGGATAATTACATACGAGGAAGAACATGATTGTAGAATTATGTTGGATTCAGGGTCAGTGTCTACATTTATCTCTGAAAGATGTTTTAATCGAATTATACTCCCACGACGCCATAATAGAACGATGGTATATGGTATTGGTGGATCAGGATCTTAGGTCACTTGAGGTATGGTTGAGATTACAATACGAGCAAGTGAGTCACCTCACAACTATATACAAACAGAAGCTCTAGTAATGTCCAAGTTATGCTCAAAACTGCCCAGCCAGTCGTTTTGTGCGAACATAGATGATCTGAACCTAAATTTAGCTGATCCCAAATTTAACATAACGCAGGATATTGATATCATTTTAGGTGTGCAACAGGTGTTCAATGTGATACTAGATGGAAGAATCAGGTATCTAGACAACGTCATAGCCATTGAAACCATATTTGGATGGGTGTTAGGTGGAGAAATGAAATCGCCTGAATTGCCCTTAACACATTGCTTCACGAGTCAACCCAATACAGATGCTGATGGATTAGATACCGCCTTAAAATTATTTTGGGAAATAGAGAGTATCCCAACGTCCAAGATTTTCACAAACAAAGAAGACAAATGTGAGCGTTTGTTCAAAGAAACGACAAGCCCAGCAGCAGATGGAAGGTATATAGTGCAGCTACCCATGAAGAAAGAATTCGGAGAACAGGGATGGATCTCTCGATTAGTCGGCTTAGATCGATGGAGCGCAAGTTTGTAAAAAACGAGACATTCAAGGAGGCTTACATTCATTTTATGGACGAGTATCGTGAACTTGGACATATAGTGGAAATAGACGAGTCAGAGAATCCACAGGTAAATTACTTTCCACATCATGGAATTATTAAGTCAGCAGGCGCAACGGCGAAAATCAGGGTAGTTTTTGATGCTTCCGCAAAAACGTCATCTGGAAAATCATTGAATGATAAACTTATGGTAGGATCAACAGTGCAGCCAACCCTATAGTATATTCTATTTTGATGAGATTCCGAATGCACAAGATTGCGATCAGCGCAGACGTCGAGAAAATGTATCGCCGGATATTGGTTTGAAACAACGACAGACGTTATCAAAGTAAAGTGTGGAGGTCAGATAGCGCAGCTTTGATCAAACATTACCAGCTAACGGCATTGACTTAAGGAACATCAGCAGCTCCGTATCTAGGTAAGAGAGTATTAAATGAAATCGCTGATCAAAACCAAAGTGAATATCCTGGAGCTGCTAGTGTTCTGAAGAAGGCTTAAATACTATTGAAGAGGCATTACAATTGAAGGAAGATATCATCAACATTCTACAAGGCGCGGGAATGAACTTAACAAAATGGATTTCTAATTCCTTTGAAATTTTGAATACGACACCAGTAGACGATAGAGTTGTGCAAATAAAGGATATTGCAAGTGAAACCACTATGGTGAATGTTTTGGGTCTACAATTGGATCCGAAGGAAGATAACTTCACGTATTGTGTTGAGCTAGGCATTCCAGTATACACAAAATGTAGGTTGCTGTCGGAATGTAGTCAGATTTTTGATCCGCTTGGATGGTTGGCCCCGGTTATTGTCAAAATTAAAATACTATTACAGTCTTTATGGTTATTGTCTTTAGATTGGGCCGACGAACTTCCACCAGCGATAAAGCAACAATGGTTTGTAATTCGTGAAAATCTACAGCACTTGCAAAAGATGAAGACACCAAGATAGCTAAATACACCAAAAAAGGATGATGAGTTGCATGGGTTTTGTGATGCCAGTGAACGGGCATACGCGGCAATGGTTTACATACGCCTACCGAATGAGGCCAGAAGATTCAGTTGTCACATCGTTGCAGCAAAATCAAAGGTGGCCTCCATTAAAGCATTTTCGGTGGCACGGTTGGAGTTATATGCAGCAATTTTATTGGCAAACCTTATAACTTCTGTCAACCAGATACTCGAAAATCATTCTACGAATGTTGCTTGCTGAACCGGTTCAATGATAGTGCTACTTCCCAAATCCTGAATATAATGCCAAGGGTAAATTGGCGACATGTCCCAAAGAAGGACAATCCGGCTCGAAGGCCCATGTGTCTTACTGAGCTTCCCTCGAATGTCTATATTTAGCCCAGAACCTTCAACCTTATTTATTGTCGCTTGGCTGATATCAAAAATAAAACAAGCGAACTCAACTGCGTTTTTTTTGATAACCTTTATCCCAAATGTTTTTTCGCAATTAAATTTTGCAACGTAAATTTGTGAGTCATAACATTTTTTTTTTATGTGATGCTACAATATCGTTTCTTAATTTTTACTCTACAACAAGCTCCGCCATCTCTTAATAACTAGATCGCAAAATATAAAGGTACATTACTACTACAACATTATCTATAGTGAATTACATACTAATTAAGGTAAGACTATAAACAAGAATTAAACGTCAAATAATATGGGTAAACAAAGTATGTAAACAAATTTCTAATGTGAGATTAAATGAATTTAAATTATAACATATGTAATTGAATTAAAGTTTGATTTTTAGATGGGGAACGTACTACAATGTAACTATAATATATTATTAGCATCACAGATAAGTCACGAAACAAACAATGTCATGTATTTATGTATTCTGTGTTTAAATTAATATTTTTCTCTCTTCAGATGCATCAAAGTTCTGCTGCTCCAACAGTCACATCAATGCAATCCATCTCCGGGCGTAACACTCTAGCGGCTGATTTTATACAAATTTTCTAATGATTTTTGAAAAATCTGATTTTTCCAGATTTCCTATATGGGAAACATGAAAAGATATTTTTTCCAGCGATAGCTATTGACAAATCACTTATAAACGATTAATAATCAGATAAACGCTCCATATAGTCTGATTTTATTCTATTTTTTGGGATTTTCCACTGTTGAGTGGAACAAAGTTTCCCACGGAAGGCTATTAACAAATGGTTTTATTATTGTAACAATTACTACTAGTATGAGTGACATTGCGATTGGTACAGCCTTGTCGCAGTTCAAAAACAATTTTGACGTACCGATTGCGTAGACAGGTTCCTATGTGAAGTTAGCCCAAAATTATATCCCCGAAAACTTAAAAAGTAGCATATGGTAATGCGTATAAGAAAGGTGCTTATCATGACGTTTTATTTAGCTTTAATAGAAAATAGATAATAATTACGTGAAATAAAGGAACGACAAATAATAAACAACATAAATGACAGATAGTAGAAAATTAGAAAACATAGAAATTAATACCATTTGTATGTTTCATGTCATATCACAAATACAATTTTTGTAGAATTTACAAATCTGTCACTATAGCAATATTTTTTAGGGCAGAGAGCAAAACTGTATCACGAAATCTTATAGTGTTTGGGTATAGAATTTTGGGCTACCTCACATATAATAAGCAAGTCGTGTATCCGCAACAAGGCAGAAAAACATTACCCGACAATTGAAAAACACCTTCTGGAGATGGTATGAGTTTTTGAGCATTTCCATCCATATACTATGGGATATCTTTAGGAGGTCACCTAGATGTTTTCAAAATATAATTGTTAAAAATATTTTTTATTGGTTTTGGGCTTTAATTTAATTTTTTATTATTTTTTACTTGTCCTTTGAAAACAACGTTTTATTGTTTACAAACAGGATTTTTTAAGAACTTTCATTATTGTTAAATGTAAATTAAGTTTGATATCATAAATTAAATTAAATACTGAGAAACAAAACACAAAAAGAAACAAAGAAATGCTTATTCGGAAGAAATATGCCTTCGGGGAATAACATTTTTTCGAGGCTATTTCAAGTGAAACGATACAAAAAAAACAAAAAAAAAATGTAAATCCTTATTAAAAGTTAAATATTAATTTATAAACTTTTGAACGCCGCTGTTCGGTTTGGTTTTTTTTTTAACGGAAGGCGCGTGCTGATTTCTCAACATAAAACTTGAGAAATACTCTCTCACGTATATTTCTATATTAAATTGTACTTCACTGAATTTGAAATCGTCTGTAGTTTTCTCTACAACTAATACTGCAACTAATGTTTAACAGGTAAGAAAACATTTTCCCCTCATTTTAGCCATCGTTGCGCGCAATTTGTAAGCGTTTTCGTATGAGAATCTTTGTTTTGTTTCTAGGAAATCCAAAACGAACCAAAAAGTTTATTTAATTTCATTACCTA
This sequence comes from Tipula vernalis, assembly GCA_958295665.1. Classification (NCBI taxonomy): domain Eukaryota; kingdom Metazoa; phylum Arthropoda; class Insecta; order Diptera; family Tipulidae; genus Tipula; species Tipula vernalis. The sequence continues at coordinate 99,941,528 of OY282558.1, read as the reverse complement.
GTCGGAATGACTGCAGAATATTGGTGATCTGTTGAATCTGTTTACTATCTTCGATCATTCATTATTACGAATCTGATGGTGATGTTGTTGTCATTTAATGGTTAGTTTTTTGTTTGTTTTAGAATAAAATAAAAATTGAAAATCGTTGTTTCGTAGTTATATTGGCAAGAGTTAGTAGCTAAGGATGATCAATCTAGTGCTCCAAATATAATGATTGATTATACATGTGGCCCAATTTAAAGAAAAATTGGTGTAAGAAGCTGTACACAACGGGATTTAGTGGTTAATTATTGATATAAACATCATACATTACTGAATACCAAATCGGTTACCCAATTGACATGGATTAATTTCAATGTATCAACATTTATACAATAATCCTATACGTTTTGCTGACGATGATGAATCTGTTTATTGTTATTCTTTGTACAAATCGATGCACGTACATACAAAAAGCAAATCAAATCAAATTTTTATATATGAGCTTTTATATACTCCCTTAAAGACATATTTTTGTGAACTTTATGGTTTTATATCTTTCGCGGTTTCAAATTCTATATACGCTCTCTATAATACTTCATTAAAATAAAAATAAAATGTATGCGTATATACAAAGATTCCCCGTTGGCTTTTTTGACATTTCTTGTTATCACAAAATCCGCAAAGTGTTATTTATGGCAGATTTTTTAACTCGATTTGTTTTTTTGTTTTGTTATTGTTGCTTTTCTGTGTTATATGTATTGCTGTTGTTAATTAGAAAATGATGTTGGTTTTTTTTTTGTGGGAAGGGAAGTGGGATGCGAGCTTATATTTTGGAGAAAAAAACGAGTCTATCTCTGAACCCTGAAGAGATGGTAAAACTAATTATAGTGATTAAATTATTACATATACTATTTCTTGTTTTACTTTACCTACATATATTGATTGTAATAGTAACCCGACCTTTTTTCAATATCATAATAAACTCAAAGTGTGTAAATTTTGAATGTTGGTTGTGTAACCTAGAAAATTTAGGGGTTAACTGTGTGTATATTAAAGCAATGGTTTGCCACAATAGTTGATGGGTAAATTTAGTTTTTTTGGTTATTTGCACGGACGATAAACGATAAAGGTATAAGCCAAGTCCTAGATAAAATATTTGAAATGTTTATATAAATAGGGTGGATAAAGCACAGTAAAATATATTTTGTTTTAAATCGGAACTTTAGGTTATTATACCAAATTTTTGTTGTATGAGTTCAGCTCATTCCATTTTTATCAAATAATTATCTGCCTGTTCAAAACTATATAAATGTTCTTTCTTTATGCTAGATTGCAATAAAAATTTCAGCTAACTCGTGTCTAGACTTAACGATTAGATGTGGTATTTTTTCTAAGAATTCGACTAATTCTGTTACATTTTAGTTTTGGTGAATTATTTTCAGTTTTATCGGTTACATTTTTCCTAAAGATTTCTCTTTTAGGTATCGATCGATATCTTAAAGCTGATACTATCTAAATTGAAAACGTTAGGTATTTTTTGTTAGGCCAATTATTTCTGGTTTACTGATTTCATTTTTAAGTCAATGTTAAGGATGTGGGAAGTTTTTCCGCTGTCATAATAAAATTAAGGATACAAAGCAAATACTGTAGTTAAAGACTTTTCCACCTAGATCATGAAACAGAAATTTTATGTGCATCTTATATCTACTATAAACACATCAACCGACATGAGAAGAAATTTGGTTTAGAAAAGTTATTTGGTGTACAAAAAAATTATTAATAATTTGGCAAAATGCCAACAATATTACGAGCGCAAACAGGAATAGAAAACAGAATTGAACAACAAAAATTGTGTACTCATAATTTATAAAGACACAATCTATTTACATATACGAGTATATTCAGACTATGGCTGATTTTTTTGCTATCAACCTATCTGCATTCAATCAATAAAATTTATGAAGTTTTAAAAAGAATTTTAGAGGCGATGTGATTTTTTTTTTTTTGAATTGAAATTGAATAAAACGGATTTGAATAGAAATTGTGAAATTGTAGTTATTATAATTAGGATTAGATTGCGTCAATGCTTTACATATATTCACTCCAATTTTTAGATTCAAATTTATAAATTTTTCAGGATGTCTGTTCAAGGCGTTGAATGGAATCTTTTTTCTATAAAATCATCGATACATATTTAAATTAAGGTTGTTGCATATCTTCTATATATATAAAGAAAATAATCAAAGGTATAATAAGCAATTAAGTCGCTTTAGCCTGATGAGCTAAAAATAAATTTTTCGTAATCCTCATTCCGATCGCAACTAAAGTTGCAAAACTCTTGATAATTTCGCTCCTCGTATTAAACATTTTTCTTGTTTTAATAATTTGTACTTGTAGCGGCTCACTCATGTGTGCTCCGCCACACTGTATCACTCACATCAATTGAAGTCTGAGTTCACCCAACCACCCACCAATGCAACGTCTCAAATTCATTTATCTTTAAAAATATATAATAAATTTATTCGTTTAAACCAATGTTTATGTTTATCTTATTCCAAAGATGTTAATAATTTTCGTCTTCATCAAATCTGGATCCGTATTTCTAATTAAATCATCACTATTTAGATTTCGATTGAAGGAATGAAATTCCTCGTCAATAACAGGTAACATACTTATGAGATCCTTCTTCTTATCGCTATTTATTTTTAGCTGACTGCTTTAAGATTTAGGTATATCTTTAAATCCAATATTCCCAATCCTTCTTTTGAAAATTTCATCCAAGGAAATTTTGTAATATATTTTTTCAACTTCTCTAGTAAAGCGAAGCCACTTTACAAGATTCCATGAAAATTTATTACCTTCTAGATCTACTTTCCGAAACGTGAATTTTTGTTTTGCTAAATCGGAAAATTTGTAAAATTTATCACAAGCCATTTAGACTACATTAAGTTTCCGTTCTGTATCAACTGTTCTCACAAACTAGTACCAATCCCATGGGTGGTGTATTTTGGCCGTTATATTCCTTTTTTTTTTTCAATAATGGCATGGTCACTATCACATTCCGTATGTGTATGGCCCGATACTAAGAATTGGTGATCAATATGTTCCAGATGCATAGAGTTAGATACGGAAATTGCAAACATATAGCCGCCATAAATGAATATTTATTTTGACCGGCACATGAATCACTCCAAAATACTGCTGATATGATTGACTCTGGCAAATTTAATAAATATCGAAAGATAGGGGAAGGAGGGGTAAGATAGCGAATCGGATAAGATGACGAATCGTCAATTTCTTGAAATTTCCCATAGGTAGCACTATTTCATTCTTTTACATAGTATTGCGGATGCGTTCCATACGTTATAAAATAAAAATCCCCGAGAACAGACATTTTTTAGTTGTGATAAATCATTCTATGTGTTTACGTGCAAATTGGTTGTGAAACAAAAGGATAAGAAAATATAAAAACATTTAAATCGGGTAAGTGCTATTGTTTTAATTTCAATTTTTTCTTAAATTGTGTGTTATTCTAATGTGTAAATTAATAACTAAACTTGGAAGATATTTTTAGTAAATATATTTTCAAGCTTAAACTTTAAAAAATGGCGGGTCGTTGACGAATTCACTAAGCGGACAAAATGACGAACTCGTCATCTTACCCGACCTGTTCATAAATTATTTTGATGGTTTTGTAAATTGTATTTGTAGTGTGATATGCGTAAAATATATGAAAGGAAAACAAATAGGCAGGGGTGGTCTCGTAAATCGATGACCGCTGCTATGAAACAAGTGAAAGAAGGTGCTGCAGTAAATGCAATGGCTAAAAAATACAATTTGCACAATGCCGCCGAAATTTATGCCAACCACCCAACGAGGCAGAACCACCGTTACTCACAAACAATATAGAGTTAGTCCAAATTAGTTCAGCAGCTGAACTCAACGTAGCTGGGTCATCTCATGAACTAGCCCACGGTAATTCAGCTGACATAAATCGTGGTATAGCTGGGCCATCTTATAAATCACCTTTTGCTCTGCCTCCATTACCCCGTGCAGCTCCTAAACAACGAAGGCAGAGGAAAAAGTTGCCGTCTTTGTACATTACGGGTACCCCAGTCAAAAATGATTTGGAAGTTAGAAAAGCGGACAATGAAGCCAAAGAACAAAGGAAAATACAAAACCAAAAGAAAAAAGCAGAAAACAAGATAAAAAAAGCGGGAAGGAGTGTAGTACATAAAAGTTATAGACATAAGAGTATTTACGTTTCCAATAATGAGGAATCCTCAGATTCCTCAATATCAGTCAACTATGTCGAATCAGATGATGACAATGACACTGATGTTATCGTGGAACACGACCTTTGTCTGGTGTGCAATGATTCTGGCAAACGTCAGACCTAGTTCGAGTGTTCAATATGCCAGAAATGGGCTCATGCCGCATGTAGTGGACTTACTCTGGCAGAGACAAAATGCAAATCGTATGTGTGCGACTTATGTTAAGACATTATTTTTATAGCTTAAGTTGTTTGTGAAATTTTGTAGAAATACTTTGAAATATATTATTTTATTTTGATTGTCTTGGTTTTCTTTGATTTCTTATTCGTCGTCATCTTACCCACATGGTGAAGTCATCTTACCCGCTTATGAGGACAAGATGGCGAATTTGATATCAAGTTACAAAAGCTTAAAAAACTTGTAAACTGTTAAAGTTACGATACCTAGAAAATTTGTAGTGGAAAGTAAAACTACAACGAATACCAATATTAACAAACCAAGGTATTAGCACACACACATGAAAAGAAAAAACAGTAAAATAGCTTACTATCGTCATCTTGCCCCACCCTCCCCTACATGAACTGATGCCTTTTTTACCCCTTGCCCCCCATAGCTTCGTGCCACATGTAACAGTATGGAGTGTTTTTTACACAATCATGCACCGTTAAATTAAAGGTTCCAAGCGGACGTTTGTAAAATGTGACAGATGTTTGTAGTAGTGGAGTTGAGAGGCATTGTTGGAGATCGAAAGTATAACACACTGTTGTATTTTGTGATGTTTGAGCAATCAACTTATCTTCCTTTTTAGCATCTTAAGCTTTAGCAGTGGCTTCGTGATGTGACTTTTGCTCATTTTAAAGGATCAACTTTTCTTCCACATTTGTTGCAATTTCAAGTTTTGCTTTAATAATGTCGCATTTATTACATGTGCCCAACTTTGGTTTTTTAAATTGTATATCCATGGCTGAAAAAAAAAATTTAACTATAGGTCAAACTCGAATTCCGCTACATATTTTAAGTTTAATTTTATCTTTAAAAACTTGTGAATATTTGCTTACGGCTGTATGATACTCATTTTTTTTCAAGTGCAATAAAGTGCTGCAAAACTAGTAAAGCGAAACAGAGAAGGGTAGTGTAGACAACACTACATATATGCAAATATTTTGAAGTTTCAGATAAACAAAATATGTAAATAGAATCAAACATTTTTTGCGATGAAATAGCCATTCTGAAGAATATTTATTTGTTGGTTCTTAATTGATTTTTTACGTAAAAAATATCAGGCCCGCGCGTAATACATTTTGCATTAGCTGCCGCAATTAATTGCAGCGACATAATTTATATGTTAAGTTAGTTTATACATTGTTTTCCTTTGAACTCAAATTTTCTTTGGTAGAAATGCCAGAAAAAAGTATCTAATGTCAAAAAAAAGAATCAAATCCAATTCTTTTCTAGTCACTGAAAAAGTGGGAAAAAAGTGAGTATCATACAGCCATTAGCGAAGCAGGATTTTGATTTATTTCACAATACAATTTACACATCTTGATTACATTCAAATCAGAATGAAAATTATAGTTGGCTGGCGTCTTCGTTAGTAGTGGCTTTCATAAACTGGAAACGAAAGAATAAGACGTTTTATTTCCTCAATTTTAGCATCATTAAACTTTGTCGCCTCTGTTGATGACCCACGAAAATCACATATTGACATTTATAGATTTTAACTTTTTCTTGGCAATCGATTTGATAAGGTTGTCTATCTCTCCGAGTGTGTATATAAAATATTTTTGACAAACCAATTGGTGCACACCGCCTACTTCAATGTGGTACACTTATGCGTTCTCTTTATTTCTTTAGTTAGTTCCTGATTTTAAAGTGGTTTTCCTTTTTGGTGCATTGATCTGAATTAGGGCTGGAACATAAATCATTCGCAGATCGTACATTCCAAGCGACCAATACTGCTTGAATATTATTTGTTGTTGCTACACTTTTGTAGTGGTATACATTTTTTGGCCTCCATAAGTTTGTTTGCGCAACCAACATATGATTCACCAGTATTACGCCTGCGCTGATTTCCTTTTTTTGTAGCTGAAATCGAAGACGATCGGGGTATCGATGTTTGGCATATTTGTCTCCCTAAATAAATCAACCTCCATTTGGGTAGCTGGGCTTTCAATTCCACCTGAACCCTCTTCAACTTTTCTAACCTTTTTTTGGTTTTCACCTTAAGGCGCCGGCGGTAACTTTTTAAATATTCTTATTTTGAAATGGAATCAGAATCTGTCTCATTATAGGCGCGTAATTCGGATCGATGATCGACACTGCCGTCAAACGTGTTTTCTTCTTCCACTGAGCCTATAAGCTCATTTTATTTAAACTCATCCGTTTCATTCTTGTTTGGTTGGTTTCAAATGAATAATCACTTATTTGTAGAAAAAATAGAAATTTTGTATATAGGTTATTATTGTAAAATCAAGTTTTTCAATAAAGTATTTAGGTGTATTTTACATTAATGTCTGAGTTTTTTAATATTACAGCTACATCATTGTAAAAAATATTGTATATGAAGTTTTAAAATCTGATTCGAATGAGATATAACACGACATAATCACTTAAGTGTACTTAAGTGGTTATGGTTTGTGGCCACAGAATTAATAATTGGCGTGTTAAATTTATTAACAACGCTATATAATTATCAGTCCTTCCCTCTCTCTCGCCCCATTTTTCCAAACGTAAACGCTCTTCTTCAAATGTAAATCTCTTTATAATTTTATTCCTTATCTTTATAGAGTTTACGATAAAGCCAACCTGAAATTACCAAGCAGCTAATAAAACTTGGAAGCAGATTTCCAAATGAATAATTTTGCATTCATTTTTTGAGTTTCCAAAACTAACTCAACCCCGCCGTACTAAGAAATCGGTCGTCAGGTCATATCGCTCTCCTTTTCGGTTATGATGTCCATTTAACAGCAAATCTTCTTTGTCTATGTCGGGGAAATAATAATTATAACTGTCGGCTCATCTAAATTTTTTTTTCGTCCGAAAACATGACTCTATACCATTAAATATCCCAAGTCATACGCCTTTGTCCTAATGGATGACGATTTCGCCTTCTTACTTGATTTTATAATGGTTTTGCAACAGATCGCTACGACGGGCAGATGAAGCAGAATTGGAGGCAAAACGAATAATTTTAAGTTTTTTTTTTTCAAAAGTGTTACTTCGGCTTAGGCTATGAATCGACACGGACTATTTCCTTTTCAACATCCTTTAAAGTTTTATTTTTCCCATATCACAAAATACACAAATTAATTGTTTTATTTAATGAATTTAAATTTTGATCTTCGGAAATAGGACGTAATTTATACCATAAACAGTGACACGACCAGAATATTTCTAACTACGCTACTGTTTTTTTTCTGTATTAAAATAGGGTTCGGAAATTATTTGTTCGTTCTCTTTATCCTACATATCAGTTTGAATTTAGTGGTGATCAAAACAAGACATGTTTGAGACGTGTTCGTGTTTTTAACTATAAATAAATTAATAATTGAATCAAGTTAGTGAATGTTTAGATAATATAAACTTATAGTTTAATGGTATTTATAAAATGTTCATAATTGTTCCATTAGTTATAAAATAACGGGTGCTCATAGTGCATACCCGAAGCAGTGACACTCAACTAATTGTCGGGAAACAACACAGTGTGTCAGTGTTTAACGTTTCGGAAGAAAAACTGCTGGCAAACCACATTGTGAACTGCTCTGGTTTGTTCTTAATGGACTGCCGAAGATTACCATGTTACCGTCCTGGTTTTTGAAAAATTGGGCAGAGGAATTTATTATTTGTACGAAATAAGGACGATGGTCGTCCGAAATGCTCAAAAAGTATTGAGAGAAAAAGGTCGCAAACAAGTACAGGGTGGCTGATGAAAGCCGCTACCAAAAAAAAATTGAATAACTTTTTTTCTATTCAATGAATCTAGTTAATTTTTTTTTTATTTTGCAGATTGACTTTTACATTTAACAAAAATGGATAACTGGGACACTGAAACAAGAATTTGGATTGTCCGCCGCTATCACGATCTGGAGTCCGTAGTTTCGGTTCAAAGAGAGTACAGGCGCACGTTTGGCGGCAATCCTCCGAGCAGATGGACCATAATGAGACTTGTAAACAATTTTGCCGAGCATGGGACAGTCAACAGAAGACCTTACCATCGAAACCCTTCAGTTCGAACGGAGGAAACAATCGCTGCTGTAGCTGCTGCCATACAAAACAATCCACGTGTTTCGACAAGAAGCTTATCTGCTCAAATGGGTATAAGCAGACAGTCATTACAGTCAATTATGCACAAAGATTTGGACTTATTCCCATATAAAATTCAATTGGCCAACAAACTGAACGCTGCAGACTTGCCGATTCGCTTGGAATTTTGCCAGAAGATGCTTCAAATGGTGGAAGAGGATGGAAATATGTTGAACTGTCTTTTCATGTCTGACGAGGCCCATTTCGATTTAAACGGCAACATAAACAAACAAAATTGTCGAATATGGAGTGCTTCCAACCCACAGTTACTCCATGAGACGGAATTGCATCCACTTCGTGTCACAGTGTGGTGTGCAGTTTCATCACGCTGCATTGTCGGGCCCTACTTCTTCGAAGAAAACGGTCACACCGTTACGGTTACTGGAGACCGTTACTTGAGCATGTTGAGAGAGTTTTTCTATCCAGAATTACGCCGAAGGAGAATTTCTTTCAACTCTGTGTGGTTTCAGCAAGATGGTGCAGCTCCTCACATAGCCCAACCTGTTATGACAGAATTGCGACGAAAATTTCCCAATAAACTGATAAGCAGAAACTCCACATTCCGTTGGCCACCCAGGTCGCCTGACCTTACTGCACCTGACTTTTTCTTGTGGGGTTATTGCAAACAGGAAGTCTACAAAGCAAAACCAACAAATTTGAATGAACTAAGGCAATCCATTCGAGAAACAATTGCGGCTATTCCTGTCTCAACTCTCCAAGCAGTAATGAACAACTTTTTGGTAAGATGCCGCACATGCATCAACGAGCAGGGGGGGTATTTAAATTCCATTATTTTTAAAACTAATTAAGCTATATTTAATAAAATTGAATGAGCTTTAACATGAATAAAAGAAAAATGAATTCCATACACTGAAAAAAAAATTATTTGAGTTTTTTAATGTAGCAAAATTCATCAGCCACCCTGTAAATAAAGTAAGCAATACAGACATGGGGCATGCATTTGATAACAACATGTTGCACAATACATGCAACAGTTCAATATTTACCTCCAGTGTGGCTCTGGTGCCCTGCTGGAATTTTAGGGTGTGCCTCTCCTTCAGGATGGACGGATTCGCAACTTTTTTAAAAATGTTATTGAACTTTTTGTCAAATACACATCAAGTTATACATATTCCCCTGCGTTAATAACATTTGATTACTAAGAGAGCCATTTAAGTGTGGAAGCCGTAAATCTGGCGAAAGAAAAACGAATTATTGTACTAACAATTTCACGAAATTCCTCAAATAAATTACAACCTCTATACGTTAGTTGTTTTAGACCGTTTAAAACGGAATACATTTCATCGTTCAATTCGGAAAAACATTGTTGTGATCTTCTAAATATTATTTTGAATTTCCGAACCAATCTCTTTTAATAATTACACAATTATCAATATTTGTATTTCCATTGAAAACACATTTCCACAACACGCCCTCTTCATCTCAATTAAAAGGTAAAATAACCAAAAAAATATCACCTCCACTACTAATAGTAATAGATAGTCCTAGTCAAAGACTATGATTTACTCTATGAGAAAATTAAAACAATAACTAATACTTATAAGTTTACTGCAAATGTGACGAACGGAAGCCCAACCAAAATAAACTTCGAAGGGAGTGAAACGTACAGCCCATCGCAACATCATGCCTGGCACCCGTTTAAAAACAAATAAACTAGAGCAATAAGGGTTATGGCGTGAAACCTATACGCTACATGTAAACCAGGAAAAATAATTGATCACCTGAAAACTTAAGGATTTAAGGCAACTGAAGCACCAATTAAGCAAAAACGGCGAGGCAAAGTACCTCTCAATATGTTTATGTTGCCCTTCGATACTGAAGAAGATATCGAAGAAATGTTTCAGATTAAGTACTTCTTGGGGTGCAAAATGGTTATTCTGCCTCTAAGAAGATGTAAGCTAATGCCACAATGTAAACAATGTCAAGCCTATGGAGATACACAAATATGGTATATTGGTTACGTAAACATCATACCAGAGATTACATAAAAGCTAAAAATGTTCAGACTGTATAAATGCGTTAAGAGTTAAAATATGAAACAGGAAAACACCAAAATTAGTTCTATTTCCATTGCTGATATTTATTGCCCACCAAATTTGAAAAAAAAAGATTATCTCGAGTTATTCAGTAAACCAAAAATAACGACGACTAAAGGCAAAGAACTCCTAAAACCTATCCGCATGTCAACTAGAAAACCAACCTAATGCTAACTGATTTAATCACAGTGCCATATCTGATTGATTTCTTCATAATAAAGAATATATCTGTAATTATGTACAAGTATGGATGAAAACCAGGACTTAAACTCTGATCATTCACCGAACATTAAGTGTAAAATTCATTCAGAAAGAAAGGAACCCATTTCTAGTAAATACTTAATCGCACTAATTGGGAATGATTGAGACTATCGCTAAAAGAAAAAATTAACTTTAGAGGACCGTACAGCAATTAGACAAAATAGTTCACCAATTTTTAAATGATATACAGCAATCAGCTTAAAAAATACCCCTGAAATTAAAAAGAAAATCAAGAGGAACAACCACCCTATGGAAAATAGGGAAGAATATGACAGCAAGGAAAGAACCCCCTAGATTAAACTAATTTGCATATTTCCTAAGTATGTTCTCTAACTATCTAAGAAAATTAACTAATGATGTATTATTTAATTTGAAAAGCAACCAACAGAGTTAAAAGACTAATAATGCAGATTCCTCCAATAATAATAGCAGGTGAGAAATGGCCTAGGAATAGTGAATACAAAGACCAATGATTTCCTGAATACCTCAAAAATAAATATTAAAGCCACATGACGACCAAACTTTGGAAGCCGAAATAACAACTGAGCAAGCTATGCAAGAAAATAAAGAGTCATGCGTGGGATAAAAGCTAATATAGCTAAATTCTGATTTCGATCTTATTGATCCAGAATAATAAGGATAATCGTGCAAGCTCGTAGGGTTGCATGGATGACTTAACCACAAGTTAAGAAATATTCTACCAACGCATTTTGCTAAAATACTGAAATCTTACTTCAAAGATAGATTCTACAGGACAAAGTAAGATGATACCTATTTTAAATTGAGAGGAATCAACGCAGGAGTACCATAGGGCAGTGTATTAGTCCCGGTTTTGTGCTTATTGTACACTTATAATCTCCCTGCACTACAAAAAGCAACACAGTGGCGATATTTGCAGATGATACGGTGATCGTGGCTATTGAAGAAAACAATGAAAAGTCAACACAGAAGTTACAATCAGCTATTACCCAAAATATATAAATGGATAAAAACGATGGTGAATAAAACTAAATGAAACTAAATCAGTTCTCATCAACTTTACAAAAAGGCGATTCGAACATATTCCGATTAAAATAAATCTAGAAATAGTACCGTATGCGAACACAGATAGGTATTTTGGCATGTCCCTGTATGCTAAACTGTGAGAAGTGACAGAAGTGAAGAACTAGGAACTCTTTTTTTTTTTTTTTTTTTTTATATACATATTTTAATTGGGTGCAGAGCGGACTTATTAACGGTCCTAGCTCCTTGTAACTGTCAGAGCTTCTGCACCCAATGCGCGATCCTTCAAGTAAATATTAATAGCTACCTTAAATTTATTCATTTTGTATTCCTCCGGAAATTTGAAGTGTATTAGCGAATTCCACTTTTTTGATGTTCGATATACAAATTCGCGCTTAATTTCTTCAGTTCGAGGTTTCGGGAGCTTCACCGTAAACCTATGTGCATTGGTTGTTCCTCTTGTTACTCTTGTTGTTGTAACGAATGGTGGTATTTTCTCCGATAGTTCTGCAGAACATTTACCATGTAAGCATCTGTAGAAGACGCAGAGTTCTGCAACATCTCTGCGATGCTGTAAGCTGTCTAGTTCTTGGGTAAGTCTGGGATTCCGTATTATTCGGATAGCGCGGCGTTGAACCCTGTCCAATAACTGGAGGGTGGTACCAGACGCACCTCCCCAAACTTGAAAGCAATACTCTATACATGGTCGGATGAAGGTTTTATATATCTGGAGAACTTGATGCGATTTAAAAAACCTTCTGCATCTATTTAGGAACCCGAGTTTTTTTGAAGCTGATTTAGCCAATGCAACAATGTGTTCATTCCATTTGAGTTTGTTACTTATTTGAACACCAAGCAGTCGAATTGAGTCGCAACCCACAAGGATATGGTTTTTTACCACAAATGGGTAGTCGTTGCGACTTTTTTTACGTGAAAATGTGCATATTTGTGTCTTTTTCTCGTTAAATTGCACTAAGTTGTTGTTACCCCACTCAAATATTGTACTTAAATCGGAATTAAGAGAAGTTACGACTTCTGACCGTTTATTATTTAAATCTGTAATGCTAGGCTCCGCCTCGAATGAAATAGAAGAATGCAATGTGGCATCATCTGCAAAGCTATGGATAGGGTTTACAGTGCTATCCAGCAAATCGTTGATGTATAGCAAAAACAGGGTCGGTGACAAAGGTGATCCCTGAGGGACTCCGGCATTTGGGGAGTGCGTCGATGATGATCTCCCATTAAGTACGACGCTGATTTTTCGGTCATTGAGATAGCTTTTAATCCACCTGGTGGTCATCGAGTCCAGCCCGTATGCCACAAGTTTACAAATAAGATTCTCATGCCATACCTTATCAAAAGCCTTGGATATATCCAAAGCGATTGCAAAGGCCTCTCCGTGGTGTTCTAAGGCGAGATTTCATTTGTTTGTGACGTACGTCAGGAGATCGGTCGTGGATCGGCTTTCACGAAAGCCGTATTGTCTATCCGAAATTAGTTTGTTAACTTCAAGATATTTAACTATATGTTGATTGATGCATTTCTCAAAGACTTTAGCGACGGCTGACACAATTGATATTGGCCGGTAGTTTGAAGGGTCAGTTTTGTCACAACCCCGTTTTAGCACGGGTTGCACCATTACACTCTTCCAGGCGTTCGGGTAGTCGCCTTGCTTGTATGAAAGTAGGAAAATTTTAGATAATATTGGAGCCAACTCATTGGCAAACTCCTTTAATATTCGAACTGGAATTCCATCAGGTCCGGTGGCCTTGTTTACATTCATTGACTTCAGATTAGTAAAGACAATTTCCTCCGAGATGGTGACGGGGCTCATTTTAGAACCACAATATGGAACTAATGGAGGCCTAATTTGAAACCGGTTTGGTCTTATGGTATTCAGCTTTGGCGTTATAAGAAACAGAGTAACGTAAATATCATCCAAACATTTCAGAATATGTTTTTAAGGAACATCATTGAATCATCTTGTAATGGGCAGAAATAATGACCTCCTTAAGGACGTTAAATTGAACCTGATTTCTTCCAGAGATACTATTGAATCTGCATTCAGCGGGAAACGACATATATTAGGAGACAGCGAATCGCCAAAATTCGGCTGTATTTCTTGAATTATAGGAAACAAACGAATAAATCACGCAGTCGGAAAACGTAAAATAGAAAAAAACACGTAATAAAGTAACAAATCTAATTAGAAGTAGAGGAACATTTTTGAACGATTTTGTATCAGGTAAATTTAATGTTTTTGAACAACAAAAAAATATATTTTATATTGGAAAATTTTTGTATTGTTGATACAGAGGCTGTAGTAAGAATTTTCCGATTATTTGGAACTCAGTTCGTTAAACCTGATGTGGAAGATGTATGGCATCTGCACAGTAACTGATATAAAATTGGTTCTCTTCTCCTTGGTCATACAAGTTAACAAAATTTAAGGCATCGTTTTCTTCTTAAATAGATTTAAGTGCAACTTAGCTGTGGGTTCATTGGAGTTCTAAACCAAAATTTTTCATATTGTGCTGTTGTCATTTGAAATGACTGTACAATTTTAAGTTCTACTTAACGGTAATAGTAACAATGACATATCTATTGACAAAACCCTTAAATACGTTTCTGTTTCTAGGTCAAATTAATACAAGAACATCCACTTTATTGAAGTTCTACAAAATTAAAAAAAATGCAGATGTTCGACTGTTTAACACATGACAGATTAAGAACTAAAATAAAAATTTAATTCATAACAATATTTCAACTCTCCTCTTCCCCTAAAGAGGTAATTATAAAAAATGATAGGGATTTGCAGGTTTAACAGCAAAACTGCACATTTTTAGCAAATCACCTATTTTACACCCTCCTTTTACAATTTTAAAATAAAGTTTAATAATCATGAAAATCTGTTCTTGAATTTTTGAGGATTTATCCGGTCCCTCAGTCCAAAAAGTTGGGTTTCGAAGTAATGAATATTCCGTCTGTCTGTGTCCTCTCTTCAGCCCAGAAAAACCAGAAATTTCGAAAATAGGCTTGAGTTATTGATTATATTATGTAAGTCGTATTGGTTAATTCCACTCTTAAAATGTATAATTGCATAATGAGATTTGATGGTTGCTTAAAGTCGTCTATTGTAAGCTATTTCAGAGGTCATAACTCGATATGAGATCGATGCAAGATATTAAGAAATTGCAATTTAATGTTTATTCAATATTAGTGTATTTTATGTACAAAGGAAATATCAATAAATATTTAGTTTACTAAAATGCGGTCAAATCTCAATCAAATTTTTTACAATTATAATTAGGGATGACTACCGTTTGTTGGAACATTTTTTTTTCGAATGGAATGAACATTTTCTTACATTTCTTTGCCGAAACACACATTTCGAAAAAAGCGTTTTAAAGATAACCGTTTCGTGCTAACTTGCAATCCATTTCTAAAAAAAAAAAAAAAAATTCAGCAATTGTCCGATTTACCGACAAAACACTTTTTATTGTCATAATCAATTGTTACTAATACTGAATAAAAGCACAACCCTTAATCTACAAGTAACAGCATATGTACTATTTCGGGTAAAACTATATGATTTGGGACATCTATACCAAACCACTAAAATCCATATCTTAAAAAAAAATTCAACAATTTTCAGAGTCAACCACAAAAGACTTTTTATTGTCATAATCAAATCTGTTGTTTAATCAAAGCATACTCCTTAAGCTACTACTACTATACAATCATTGCTGGTATTTACACCTTTATGCATTGCTATGCAACGTTACAACAATCGCGCTTTTACACTTTGATGTTAGTGAGTTGCAATTCGTGCACCACAATATCGTGCATTACATAATTTTTTTGGTGTTAATAATCAGACAACTGAGCGGTCAATTTTGAATTTCGTGTACAAATTTTAAGAAACTGGTTGAGCAGCAGTTATAAAATCATAAGGGCATGTTCTGGCAGGCCGTTCAGCCAATAAACTTGCTGCTAAATTATGAAAGTTTTGGGTAGAGCCCCAAGCCTAAGGTTTACACAAGAACCGCATAACATTAAATTATAACAAAACATTTGAGTATGCTTGCTTACAAAATTCAGCTATCGCAGGAATTGAGGCCTCGAGACCATTTCAAGCGTCTTACGTTTGCCGATTGGATGCACGGGTAAACACAGGTTGTGACTGCGATTTTTCAAAGTAAATCGTTTTCAGTGAAAAGGCCCATTTTGCAAAATGTTCACATCAATCCCAACTCTTTCGCAGTTCGACCTTAGCATCTGAACTTGCACAACAGCCAATCGAAAACGCACTCTTACAATTTCATATTCTATAGACCACTTCCGCATTGCATTGCTTTACGTGAGCCTCTAGTACAGACATAAAAGGTATAAGGACTTATCAATTCTGCACTCCAACAGGGGGTCATAGATGATGAAAAATTCCGTTTGCGACCACGGTACCTCCATATCAGAACGTCGCAAATTAAAGTGCGGTACCTTTTGGACGAAACATCGGCAAGAGTATCTTCCGCTTTGTAAGGCCTATCGATTTTGAAAACTTTATTAAAAGGTATTAGCTCATGAAAAACCCGCGTTATTAATAAATCATAAACCTTTTAGGCTTTCTTTTATATTTACCACGAATATAATTTAGCAATAAGTTATTTTTCCTTTCAACGCATATTCTTTCATGTCTCAACTCACTTTCAACTTTATGTATTGATTGCATGTAATAAATAGTTCTTAAATCTGTAAACCATTCAAGATAAAAAATAAAGGAAGCTGACGTAAACAAATTTTTAGTATTTACTTAAGAAGCTCCCTTAGACTGCAAAAAACATTTTAATTGAAACATTTCATTTCTTGTAAAGAGTAAAAATTGAAAATAAAATTTCTTTAGTAAGAAATTAAACATGTTTAGACAAGATTTTCCTCTTGCTTGGTACTTTAGAAAACTTATATTAAAAAGAATTTCTTGAGAATTTTCATACGTATGTAGGTATGTACATACATATACGAATTTTCTTTAAGTATAATGGCAAAGAAAAAACAGATTAAATTGCAGAAAATTACTTATTTCATTACATAAAAAAAATGTTTTCTTGAATAAATGCCACTCACAAATTGTTTTCTTAGTTCTTATCATCAAACTATCATTACACAATTTTTTTTTTGTTCATAACTATAACATAATATCATCTTGTTACATAACACTATCATATTGCTCTTGCATATATATGTACATTTACTAGTTATTGTGTTAGAAGAACTTTCATGGTTCCAAAAACCAATTCGGGAATTAGATTTTATTGTAAGGCGGACACTCAAAAATAGTTGTGCAATTTAAAACCAAACTACGCTAAAAATATTATTTTTTTCCGAAATTTGTATATAGCACAAACAACATAAAAATGTAATTTAATCAAGCCTTGCACGTACGTATGTACATATATGTACATATTATATTTATAAAATTGTTACAAAATGTTTATTAAATTGGGGTGTGCTAATTGAACTTCAAAACTACATCGCAAAACATAACAAGCAGAATACATTTTTGTTATATATTTTGCACTACAACGAAGCATGTGTATGCTTTTCCAACATTGATTTTTTCCAAACAAAAGTAGGGAATACAATTTCAGAACAATTTACTCAGAAACGGATTCAAGGAATTATTTGTTAATCAAATTCAGAGCTAGACGGGTTGTATATGAAAATCGAGGCAAACACAATTTTATGGGCCTTTATATTTGTTAAAATTTTAAAGTATATGTTAAATGTGTACGGCGAATGATTAAATACAAATAAATATGTATCTTGTTTCCTATTTATTTTCTATAGATATGGTAACATCAGTTCTAAATTATCTAAATGCGAAAAAAACTATTTAGCTACAACAATAAATAACTTCACTAAGACAAAACATTTCTTCCTCTTTTAATGGTATTATTAAACGATATTACCAGGGTGCATATATTTTTAACATTATTCGCTACTTCTACCTTAATTTTATAAGTAACTAGGGGTTTCAACCGTAGCCACGTTGCTGTTAATCTCAGAAGACTCCGCAGTGATTTTACCGCTGCTTTGCAGCATCAGCAACCAAGAGAGACAAAGTTAATGAAAACATTTTCAATAGTACTCTTTCAAATTCAAACGACATCTGAACATTGAAAAACACATTCACCTGCCACCAGCATCGTGACGATGACTTTGTGTATTAAATTTGTCGAACTAAAACTGCTGTATTCTTCAAGATCCTTACAATGAAGGACCCATAGGTGGTGGAGGTGTGATTTATTGCTTTAAGCTTTGTATAGATACTATATAATAACAATATATAAAAATGGAGGTGTGGCCAACACACGACTTTCTTTTACGAACAGAGAATTTTGAGAAATTTTATTTTTTTTTATAATTTTTTTTTAAAATTTTTTTTTTAAAATTTTTAAATTTTTAATTTTTTTTTTTTAATTTTTAATATTTTATTTTTATTTGTTTTTAATTTTGGGAAATATTTTGTATCAAGTAGTTTTTTGTAAACCTTATGCTTTTTAAGATATTTGTAAAATAAATTTTCTGGACCAAGAGAGTGGCCACTTCCGGTTAGCCGATTTGGAGTAAAATTCACTGGGACCTCCTAATTCATCAAAAAAGCTTAAATCTGAAGTTTCAGTTCGATTGGTTAAACCATCTGGGCTGTAGAGAGGACACAGACAGACTGACGGACTGACAGACTGACAGACTGACAGACTGACAGACTGACAGACTGACAGACTGACAGACTGACAGACTGACAGACTGACAGACTGACAGACTGACAGACTGACAGACTGACAGACTGACAGACTGACAGACTGACAGACTGACAGACTGACAGACTGACAGACTGACAGACTGACAGACTGACAGACTGACAGACTGACAGACTGACAGACTGACAGACTAACAGACTGACAGACTGACAGACTGACAGACTGACAGACTGACAGACTGACAGACCGACAGACTGACAGACTGACAGACTGACAGACTGACAGACTGACAGACTGACAGACTGACAGACTGACAGACTGACAGACTGACAGACTGACAGACTGACAGACTGACAGACTGACAGACTGACAGACTGACAGACTGACAGACTGACAGACTGACAGACTGACAGACTGACAGACTGACAGACTGACAGACTGACAGACTGACAGACTGACAGACTTACAGACTGACAGACTGACAGACTGACAGACTGACAGACTGACAGACTGACAGACTGACAGACTGACAGACTGACAGACTGACAGACTGACAGACTGACAGACTGACAGACTGACAGACTGACAGACTGACAGACTGACAGACTGACAGACTGACACAGACTGACACAGACTGACAGACAGACACCATTTCGAAACCCACTTTTTTGGACTCAGGGGACCTCAAAACAAATAAATCTCTAAAAATCTCAAGGTTAAAAATTTTCATGATTACTATACTTTATTTTACTTGAGTAAGAGAAAGTAATAATTTGTAATATTTAAAGCCTGTTTTATGGGAAACTATAAAGCCTATAAATCTGAACCGCATGTTGGTCGAAAATTTGAAATAAACCCGAGAGATATATAGTTTAAGCAAGTACAATTCCGTTATCAGTCTTCTACCAAAGTTATAAATATGCATTTATGTGGCAACCAATTTCTCGGAGAAGGTTAAATCTAGAGTTTTCTAAGCATCTATGAGACATTAAATTTACAAACATTTAAACATTGCCATAATGAAGAATTTTATTACTAGTAACGTGCCAGAAATAAAATGGTTGTATTCTTTAAGACCTTAACAATTACATGCTGCACGTTTTATTCCACTAAAACAGATTGTTTTTCACCTCAATATGATACATTTTAAACAATTTACATGACCACACCTTCTCCAACAATAATCCAACCGGTGTATCTGCCAACAGCGTTTTAAAATTGGTACTTGTTTTAATACATACAAACCGATATACAGTACAGTAATAAACATACTGTTAAATTTACCCGAAAGTCGCAGGCCGCAAGTGAAAAGTCGATAATGCAGATTGTGTTAGTCCAGCCGAAAAAAATGATAATGCAGATTGCATAATCCTAGCCGTTTCCAGCCGAAAGTAAAAAGTCGATTATGCAGTTTATAATATTAACATTCCAGCCGAAAATAAAAAATTTAATAGTTATCAGCCGAAAGTAAATAGGATACATGGATTTAAATAAAAAATTTTGTAAATAAATTTACGTGTAAAACTTTGCTTCGTAAAAAATATCGGAAAACCAGAAGAATATACAAAATTGGAATAAAATCAGCCACTAGAGTATATATCTGAAGTTGAATTGTTATTATGTGATTTGTCAATAGCTATCGAATGAAAAAATTCTGTTCAAGTTTCCCGTGCGAAACCTTGAAAAATTCGATTTTCCAAAAATTATTCGAAAATTTGTATAAAATCAGCCTCTAGAGTGTTATGTCTGGAGATGAATTGCATTGATGTGACTTGTCAATAGCTATCGCAGTAAAACATTCAGTTCAAGTTTCCCATGGGAAATCTCGGAAAATTCGATTTTCCAAAAATTATTAGAAAATTTGTGTAAAATCAGCATCTAGAGTGTTATGTCTGGAGATGGATTGTATTGATCCGATTGTCAATAGCTATCGTAGGAAATAATTCAGTTCAAGTTTCCCGTGGGAAATCTCAAAAAATTCGATTTTCCAAAAATTATTAGAAAATTTGTATAAAATAAGCTTCTAGTGTGTTATATCTGGAGATGGATTGCATTGATGTGACTTGTCGATAGCTATCGCAGGAAAAAAATGCAGTACGAGTTTTCCGTGGGAAATCTCGGAAAATTCAAAAAAGTTTCCAGCCTAAAGTAAGAAATTGATGAATAAAATCAGCCTCTAGAGTGTTATGTCTGGAGATGGATTGCATTGATGTAACTTATCAATTGATTGATGTGATTTGTCACATCAACGCAATCCATCTCCAGACATAACACTCTAGAGGCTGGTTTTATACAAATTTTCTAATAATTTTTGGAAAATCGAGTTTTCCGAGATTTTCCACGGGAAACTTGAACTGAATTTTTTTCCTGCGATAGCTATTTACAAGTCACATCAATGCAATCCATCTCCAGATATAACACTCTAGAGGCTGATTTTATACAAATTTTGTAAAAAAATTTTGAAAATCGAATTTTCCGAGGTTTCCCACCGGAATCTTGAACTGAATTTTTTTCCTGCGATATAATTGACAAATCACATCAATGCTATCCATCTCCAGACATAACACTCTAGTGGCTGATTTTATACAAATTTTCTAATAATTTTTGGAAAATCGAATTTTCCGAGATTTCCCACGGGAAACTTGAACTGAATTTTTTTTCTGCGATAGCTATTGATAAGTCACATCAATGCAATTTATCTTCAGACATAACACTCTAGAGGCTGATTTAATACAAATTTTGTAAAAATTTTGGAAAATCGAATTTTCCGAGGTTTTTCATGGGAAACTTGAACTGCATTTTTTTGCTGCTATAGCTAATGACAAGTCACATCAATGCAATTCATCTCCAGACATAACACTCTAGAGGCTGATTTTATTCATCCATTTCTTTCTTTCAGCTGGAAACTTTTTTGAATTTTCCGAGATTTCCCACGGGAAACTTAAACTGAATTTTTTTTTGCGATAGCTATTGAGTAATCACATCAATGCAATCCATCTACAGGCATAACACTGTAGAGGCTGATTTTATACAAATTTTCTAATAATTTTTGGAAAATCGAATTTTCCGAGATTTCCCACGCGAAACTTAAATTTAATTTTTTTCCTACTATAGCTATTTACAAATCAGATCAATGCAATCCATCTCCAGATATAACACTCTAGAGGCTGATTTTACACAAATTTTCTAATAATTTTTGGGAAATCGAATTTTCCGAGATTTTTCACGGGAAATTAAACTGATTTTTTTTCCTGCGACAGCTATTGATAAATGACATCAATGTAATCTATCTCCAGACATAACACTCTAGAGGCTGATTTTATACAAATTTTGTAAAAAATTTTTGAAAATCGAATTTTCCGAGATTTCCCACGGGAAACTTGAACTGAATTTTTTTCCTGCGATATAATTGACAAATCACATCAATGCTATCCATCTCCAGACATAACACTCTAGTGGCTGATTTTATACAAATTTTCTAATAATTTTTGGAAAATCGAATTTTCCGAGATTTCCCACGGGAAACTTGAACTGAATTTTTTTTCTGCGATAGCTATTGATAAGTCACATCAATGCAATTTATCTTCAGACATAACACTCTAGAGGCTGATTTAATACAAATTTTGTAAAAATTTTGGAAAATCGAATTTTCCGAGGTTTTTCATGGGAAACTTGAACTGCATTTTTTTGCTGCTATAGCTAATGACAAGTCACATCAATGCAATTCATCTCCAGACATAACACTCTAGAGGCTGATTTTATTCATCCATTTCTTTCTTTCAGCTGGAAACTTTTTTGAATTTTCCGAGATTTCCCACGGGAAACTTAAACTGAATTTTTTTCTGCGATAGCTATTGAGTAATCACATCAATGCAATCCATCTACAGGCATAACACTGTAGAGGCTGATTTTATACAAATTTTCTAATAATTTTTGGAAAATCGAATTTTCCGAGATTTCCCACGCGAAACTTAAATTTAATTTTTTTCCTACTATAGCTATTTACAAATCAGATCAATGCAATCCATCTCCAGATATAACACTCTAGAGGCTGATTTTACACAAATTTTCTAATAATTTTTGGGAAATCGAATTTTCCGAGATTTTTCACGGGAAATTAAACTGATTTTTTTTCCTGCGACAGCTATTGATAAATGACATCAATGTAATCTATCTCCAGACATAACACTCTAGAGGCTGATTTTATACAAATTTTGTAAAAAATTTTTGAAAATCGAATTTTCCGAGATTTCCCACGGGAAACTTGAACTGAATTTTTTTCCTGCGATATCATTGACAAATCACATCAATGCTATCCATTTCTCACGGGAAACTTGAACTGAATTTTTTTCCTGCGATAGCTATTGAGTAATGACATCAATTGAATCCATCTCCAGACATAACACTCTAGAGGATGATTTTATACAAATTTTCTAATAATTTTTGGAAAATCGAGTTTTCCGAGATTCCTAACGAGAAACTGATACTAAATTTTTTTCCTGCGATAGCTATTGACAAGTCGCATCAATGCAATCTATCTCCAGACATAACACTCTAGAGGCTCATTTTATTCATCCATTTCTTACTTTCGGCTGGAAAATTTTTTGAATTTTCCGAGATTTCCCACGGGAAACTTGAACTGGATTTTTTTCCTGCGATAGCTATGAATAAGTCACATCAATGCAATCCATCTCCAGACATAACACTCTAGAGGCTGATTTATTTTCGGCTGAACGTCAATAACATAATCTGCATTAACGACTTTTCACTTTCGGCTAACTTTAACAGGGTGTAATAATCGACTTTTTAAACGGGTTTTCACTACCCACTACTAAATATTTATCAAATCGTCAGAAGCATTCTTTAAGATTCTACAATTCTGCATGGAGACTATTGTATTTGAGTGTTATAGAACTAAAATTGTTGTATTCTTATATAGACCCTAAATAGCACGGATATATTCGAATGGAAAAAGTTACTTATCATATGGCCCTGGTGAATATTTAAATTTATTTGTCGGAGTGGTAACAATTTTAGGATTGTTAGCGTCTCTCGATCAAGGCATTTACGTAACAATATGAATTTAAAATATTTTCGACATCTGCAAGTGACTAAACGAAACAATATTTTTCAATTTGCAATAAAGTGAACGATTCCATTAATTTTATCCTTAATTTTGAACCGAAGTAATTAAATTAATTCTTCCCAGCACTCTTGATGGAGAAGGCTGGCCTTTTTTTTACTCGCCTAGTGTTAGTCAAAAAAGCAGTACCTAAACAAACTTCAGTTTTTCATTATTTCGAATTGGTTTTGAATAATTTTAGGTTTATTTCCTCTTTGAAACTGTACAATTTGTTCTGAGGCTCTAGGCACTCCCAACACTTTCGCAGTTCCCTTTTACCGTCCTACATTACGCAGTTAAGCCAAATCGTGACGAACGGCTATAGACCCGTTTTCTGTATAAACCACCTGCACATTGCTTCATGCCAACCTAATGTGCTGACATGAAAGGTGGGTCCGCCCATGGATTTTGCACTCTCAACAGGGGGTCACAGATGTGTTCATCTTCATCACCGAACGTAATCAGATGATGAAAAATCCCTTTTGCATCCCGCCCCTATAGGGATTTGAACCCGGTACCTCCCGATCCAACCGCAGCAGCTTGCACCACTACGCCGTTTGCTCGGTAAATTGTAAGTCTCGAGAATTCTCGAGATGGGAATTCCCAATCGCAGTCTCTAATTTGAGCCAATAATTCAAGTTCCTATGCAGTTTAGATTAGAAGTAATTGGGGTTAAACATTTAATGCTTATCTAAACTGCACAGGAACTTGCATTATTGACTCAAATTAACTTATAATAAGACTGACTCTTGCGGCACTTAAGGCGAATAGCACATAATAGTTTTGCTTTAAGAGGCACATAATGCAACTATATGGCCATAAAATGAGAAATAAAGAAAAACTAAAGTGCATGATATTATTTAACAGTAATTTTAACCTCAATAGGCAATTCATTTTACCGTATTTCATTTACAATTTTGTTGTGTTAGTTTTTGTCAGCTCGGAGCAATTGTTTCACATTCCTGCATAATGTGTTGAACGAAAATTGTTGAAATATTATTGGTTGCTTCTATTAAGATCAGACTTGATACAACATAACTTTTAAATTTTATTTAACGAATTGCAACAATGCGAGCAATTGCAGCAGATTCAAAAAAGTTGGTTTATGGTACCACTAAAAAATAAAATGTAAAATTCTAAAATTTAAAACGAAGGATTCATTTCGCAAACCAACATCTACGCAAATCGTAAAGCTACGAATCAAACTTTAGTTTCGATAGACTATTAAGAATGGCTTGGAAGCATTTTTATGGCTCGGCTTTGAACCACTATTTAGAATTAATAAGCGGATGGACCAACATATGTACAAAGTTATTATAGAAATTGTGATACAGCCATATTCCCTCCCAACAGAATAACGATCCAAAAACCACTGCAAATTTAGTTAAGCGCGGATCATAAAATTGATGCTTTGGGCGTCAGGACCGTGAATTTATTTCAATTGAAGTAGCTTAATGGCAGTAGTTAAGCAAGGAATAAAAAAGAAAAGTTCCAGGAATCCAAAAGAGCTTTCCTGTCATATGCTAGAAATCTGGAAAAACATTCCAGTTGCTGAAATCATTAGTAAGAATGAATTGCTCAGACCTTAGTGAACTTACATTCCATGTTCTTGTATACCTGTTTCACTAAAATTATGATAAACTTTTTTTAAGTCAATTTAACAGTTTTTCAAACCAAATTGAGAAATATTAAAATCAAATTAACAATTTTTTAAAACAAATTCAATTTTTTTCAAATAAATTTAACAACAATTTTCAAATCAAATAAAATTATTATTATTATTTTTTTTTTTTTTTTGCATAAATTATCATAGAATTAAATTTTGCAAAATTTTATTGTATGCATTGTATATTTTGTAAACAGCAAAAATAATTTAATTTGATTTTAAAATTGTTGTTAAATTTATTTGAAAAAAGTTTAGTTTGTTTTGGAAAATTGTTAACTTGGTTTGAACATTTATTAATTTGGTTTGAGCATTTGTTCATTTTGTTCGGCGAAACCAACTCGGCGACAGTCAGCTCGGCGACGGTGAACTCTGCGACTGTCAACTCGGCGATGGTCACCTCGGCGACGGTCCAACTCGGCGACTGTCAACTCGGCGATGAACAACTCGGTGACGACTAACTTATCTGAAATTACCTGAACAAGTAAAACTTATCCTATTCACTAACTTTAAAAATTTATTGCATCAAAAAACAAAAAGAATCTTAA
Source organism: Tipula vernalis (assembly GCA_958295665.1). Taxonomy (NCBI): domain Eukaryota; kingdom Metazoa; phylum Arthropoda; class Insecta; order Diptera; family Tipulidae; genus Tipula; species Tipula vernalis. The sequence goes on along the minus strand of OY282558.1, from coordinate 99,915,559 downwards.
AAATTTCAAAACACGGAGGTGGACATGGAGGTTGTCAGGCAATGTACATTCAATCAAAATGCAGAAGATTTTACCGAAAAAAGATTCTTTCGGCTTTTTATAGACAAAATATATTAAAAATAATGGCATTCACAACATTTTCTACTTATTAATCAGAAAAAATAAAGAAGCCAATCATTTATAAATATATCTACCAGAAAAGTAGAAATATCAAAATTCCCCTCGTACTTTAACCGGAGGTCAATACAAAGTGTATCGACTGCAAAAAATGAAAACTTGCCTTGAGCTTTCTTAGTGGCAGTTTGGTTTCATACTGACAAGTTCGTACAAACAAAAAGTTCTGTCTACTCATCAGGTAGCTACGACCAAACTACCAAAATACTATTCTAGCTGAATACTTAACGTATGAGGCAAAAACGCACTGACTTAGCGAATTATAAAATTCACCAAATAAAAAAACTCAATGCGAGTTTTCCTTGAGTTTTTTGATTTGGTGAATTTTATAATTCGTTCTTGCCTCATACGTAATGTATGAAGTTAGAATGGTATTTTTGTAGTTTGGTCGTAGCTACCTGTTGAGTAGACGGAACTTTTTGTTAGCACGACCTTGTCAGTACGAAACCAAACTACCACTAAGAAATCTCAAGGAAATTTTTAAGTTTTTTGCTGTCGATACACTTTGTATTGACCTCGGGTTAAAGTAGGAGGGGGGGGGGGGGGAATTTGAATTTGGTTTTTTTGTGTCTTTTCAGAAACGAGTAGATGAATTATTTGCCGGGTTAGTTGTCTTTAAATTTTGCGACCTGTCTCTCTTGCCGATTTAAAAATTCTTGAATAATCATTCGTAATGTTATTGTATCAATGGGATAACCTACTTTAAACAAATGATCAATCTGTCGAAAAGGATTTTTTCATCATTTTCGTTTGAGTAGTTTTGTATCCCTTGATATTTATAGCATCTCCATTTTTTAATTGATGATACATCACGGAATTGTGTATACCATATTACTCCGATGATTTTCTTAATGTTGCTTAAACTTTGAAATTGTGTCACTATGTAAACCTTTTACTTCCAGGATCCATAATATTTTACTCTTCTATCACTAAACGAAATTCAGAAAAACATTAACCAATCCTGTAATAAAAATCTAGGAATGAAAAGTTAATTCACGGAACAAGTTAGTATATTTATATTATTTAAGTGATATTTAATAAAAACACTTTGATCAGAATTTAAATATCAAATGAAAATTTATTTATTACATAATTAATTATTTTTTATAAATTATACAGACTATACTGAAAAATACAAATAAGAAACGTCAGTACATGTTATAATTGTAAGATATTCCACGAAGGTTTTCTATTATACTCCGACGGTCATAGTTGTTTACTTTACTTAAAATTCTGGAATCAGCTTCTTGATAACGTCTTCGTTTCGATTCGGATGGAAACCCAAAAACTAGGATGAACAATACCGCCACCAAACCTCAATTGTAATTTGCTATAACAAGCTAAGGATTCTTTGGTAAACTGACCAAATATTAGATGGAAATGTTGGTACAGATTTGGTGCCATTATTTCTAATGCGTCCGGTATTAAGTATTAGTGAACCACGCTAAAATTGGTTCTAACTCCTCCGGTAAATAAGTTTCCAACTAATGTCACCTTCAGGAAAAAACGCAACAAACGTGATCATTTTGCAATGTAATGCAAAATCGACATCCGTGTTATATCTTCCTAAAAGATGACATGATGCCAAGTGCTTTCGCAGATTTTTCACTAAATGAAACAAGCAACCAGCTGTTTCATCCGGCAGAAAATAAAACAATATTGGTAAAACTGTGGTTCTATCTTTTCTAGCCAGTATTGCGGATTTCGCTGGTCTCTACTTGAATCCGCTAGAAGGGAAAAGCTTAAAATTAATCGGGTTATACTCATAACATGTATGTCCTTCAGGGATATTAATTACGTCGCGAGATTCTGGATTTACTGGTGCTCTTAAGTTTTTATCCCTCCTTCTCTGTATGCTTCTTCGCTTACTATTGCCACTTGGCAAAATACCTTGCACAGCAGCATGTATATCTTCAATAACCCTTGTTCTGATTTGCACCGGGTTTTCGATCGTTGTGTCTTCACAGTGCTTGACGGCTGTATTTACTTTTTGGAATCGCATTTCCCAAAGTAGAACATGTATGTTCATTTTTTATAGAGTGGAATGAACCATCATTTATGTTAGTCTATACTCGACTCTAGCAGCCTTTATGTTTGTTTTCACAACGACAGAATTGTACTAGATTTTCTTTACTCTATTTGTCTTTTGTGTACAGGAAACCATCAAAAGCATATTTTTTATTAGCCCTTTACCTCAATATATTAGTGTTACTCATAAGTATTGCACTGGATTGCTTACGTTAGATAAGGTTATGTTTTCGGAGGTTTGAACAAAATAATATGTTTTTACACAACAATTATTACAATTAAATGAAAGTTTAAATTTCTAAATTAACGTTACAAAATAAGTTTTTAATCTGTTTATCACAATCACAAACGATAAACTTTTCGGCGATTTCTAAAATCAATAAAACAAAAGAAATAATATTAGAAATTAAGCTTTGGGATTTGGTTTTCATGTTAGAATATTTTGCCCAGTACTTCTGATTTCTAAGATAAACGAAGTAAAAACGAAAATTGTCACTCACCTAAAATATTTTAGTCAGGAAATACTTAACCACTTGAAAGTTAAAAAAAAAAAAAACCGTTACAATCACAAGCATTAATACAAGTTATTGTAAAATTTTAGGAGGCGTAAAGTATTGTTTAATTCTTCTCCAACAGTGATCCAACCGGTGTATCTGCCACCAGCGCTTTAAAATTGTTTCGTACAGTAATAATCGGGTTTTAAAATGGGGTTTCGCTACACAGACAGTTTCTACGATATCTGCAAGGAGAATATTGTATTTGAGTGTTATAGAACTAAAATTGGTGTATTCTTATAGAGATCCTAAATAGTACGGATATATGATATCGAATGGAAAAAATTAGTTTTCATAGGATTTATAGGATTAGTGAAAAAGTTAAGGATTGTTCTCGACTCTCGATCATGGCGTTTACATAACAATATCAATTCCAAGTCTCTTCGACATCTGCTAATGACTAAACAAGCGCATATGAACATTCACAATGACTTTGTTAAATAAAATCCAACTTAGTAATAAAAATGTTGAATTATTGGTGAATATTTATAGGAGTTAAAACTAAAACTAAAATTTTTCTATTCGGTAAGACTTTACATCGATATACGGCTCGGTAATTTTTAACTAAAAAAGCTTATTTTCACCAAACTTTAATAGAGAAATGAAAAGAAATCTTTTTCACCGTTTCGTGTCACATCTTTAGTAGTTAATGAGATAATAAAGTGGTTTTTTCGATTTATAAAAAAGTTCGGCAAAGAATTTACTCAATTGTTTATCTGGGGACAAACTTCTTTTAACTAAGCATTATCCGGAGCTTCGGTTCGAATAACACTAGGGGCAAAACTTTGTGTGTGATAAACTATTAAGCTATACAGGACCGGTGGGGGCACCGAAAATCAATTAAATTCTCTTAAATGGGATAAAACTATGTGGACGAACTGCGGAAATTATACCGATAATTCGAAAGAAAAATAATAAAAAAGAATAATAACGAAAGTTTTTATCTGAAATTAAACTTATTGATAATGCAAATAAGATTACCAGTCAACGTACATATTTCAGCCGAAACAATCACAAAATTTCAAAGCAACCTATAAACTGATATCGGCTCATTTTGATTTGTCACTGGTAACTATAGAAATTTTATGTTAAGTTTCATGATGGGAGCTTTATTAGAATTTGAAAAAAATTATAATTTGAACTTTCAAAGTGGCTTATCTGGACAGTAGTTGAATTAGACTGCCTTGCCAATAGTTATCACTGGAAAAAGTATCAGGTCAAATTTTACGTTGAAAGTTAGTAGCTAAGTTCAAAATTTGTATAAATCCAACCTTTAAATGTCATGTCGGGAGATTGTTTCAATTGGACTGCTTTAACAGTAGTTATCTCTGGAAAAAGGACCAGGTTATGTTTCCTGTGGGGAGTTCAGGAAAATCCGTTTCAAATTAATGCTCTTTTATAAAATTTAAAAATTGCTGTTAATTCATCCTTTATAGTCTCATGTCTGGAAATTGGTTCAATCAGAGAACCTTGGTCATAATTATCTCTTTAAAAGGAATGAGATTAAGTCAAGTGGAGGGAGCTTCGAAAAATTAGTTCGAATGCAAAGTGATTATAAAATTTAAAAATTTACACCAATTGAACTTTTGAAGTGTCCTGGCTGGAAAGTGCTTTGGGGTTTCTTGTGGGGATCCCAAAAGAAACTTCACATGATACTGTTTATAGGGATAACTATTTCCAAGCCACTTTAAAAGATTAATTTTGAAACTTTTAATTGTAATTCAGTGTAAGTGAGTCACTTTGCAGGCATGACATTTTGATGAATTTTCCCTGGCCCCACCCTAGTCCTCCTCCGGCTATCTTTAACAGGGCTAATAACAATTGCACCAATATTGAGTAAATATAAATACGTCTTCTAAGTTAGATGCAACATTTTAACAAACATTAGGACCCAAATAACTTTCTTCTAAAATAATTCGTTACGTGGAAAGCTCATGCTGTTGTTAACCTAATTATTATACACTAACAAAATAAAAACACGGGTCTTCTACTATCAAACTGACAAAAACCTAAAAAATTCGAGCAGCACGAGGCCGGATTCAAGTTAACGGATAATTAAATTTTAAAAGGTCTGCTCAATCATCTCAAGTTCATGTAAATGAGCCTTTTGGCCAGCTTCGAATTCGACAATCACTGACCGCAACCACGAAAATGAAAGGAACTTCAATTATTTAACATAATCAAAAATCAAGGATAGCAAAATGAAACACCAGTACAGATGTGGGCATACTAACTAATTTGTTTTATTCGCTGCAAATCCTCAATGGAAAGGAAAAATTGTTAACTTATACTAGGATCGAGTTTACAAAATTAAATTAAGGCGATCCAAATCCATACTTAAAATCCAAGGAAATCGGTATACGAATTTTTTCCTGAATCATTTATAATTATTTTCGATTAATAATTATGGAGATTGTTATATATAAATTATTATTCCGACAAAAGCGATTTGGGGGAAATCTTTTTGTTCAGCCTAGTATTGAAACGGATGTCATTTAATTCTACATTCATGTGACAACCATGCTCGGATATACTCAAAAGGAACTAAAAGGAATTGGTGGTTGCTTGTTTGGTTTGGTCTCGCTGCCCTTTATTGCGTGTAGGCTCACAAATCATCAGTGCCTGTCCCGATAACATACTATATTGTTTACACAGAAATTAGTAAAACAAAACCAGTTAAGTTAATTTAAATTCAAACCTCTAACACCAAATTTTTGATCTGTGCGATTAAAACCAGAAATTTCTACAAAGATATTCGTTAGATTTCTTGTGCTGCCGTTTTTCTGTATAAACTCACAAGTACGTATAGCTGTTTTTCAAAAATATTTTATTTAGTGTTAACATTACTGTTTATCCCTGCCTGCCTCACTATATAGACGTGCCTGCAGACCGCTACTAAACATCTTTTATACAAATATTCAACATAATTTTGATTATTTTACAATTTTAAAATGAAAAAATTGTCTAGATAATTTCTCTAATGGTTACCAAATTTATGTTCATCAGAATAAGAGCTTTACATATTTATTTATTTATTTATTTATTTATTTATTTTATTTATTTATTTATTTATTTATTTAATCATTTATTACATTATATTTTGAGCCTTTAGGCTCATTATCAATATTTTTGATGTAATAAATAATAAATTTACTATATAACTGCATATTGTTGAAGTTACGGAAGTTACGGCAAATCTATGCGTATCATACTACATCACTCAGCAAAGCCCATCAATCACTTTAGTATCTTGGTTTCTCGCTACTGAAGTACTATTTTGCTAACCGCCTTAGTAGGGTGTGGGTCTCCCATAGATCAATAATTGCTGCTTGCTCGTAACATACAAATATATTTTAAAAAAATTTAATAATCTTAAATTTTCATAATAATTTAAAATAAAAATAAAAACCCTTACATAACACAATTCGAATGTGAAATCAATAACATCGTATTACAATAATAGTTTTGGTTAAACCTAACTATGTGGAAAATTGATTTTCCTTTCTTCTTTTGGTGAATCGAGTTGTTATTTTTGCATACGATAAGTTCGTGTGGTACACAAAATGTAACAGTTATATACATACAATATATATCTAAATCGTATTTTTTATTTGACAAATCATCGGATTTATAGAATTGTTTATTGAAAACGAAACATTCTCCACATTAGCATATTACAAGTTCAACATTTTTATCGTACATTTTAAAGAGATAGCTTAAAGTTGGTATGTTTACAAATAAATATTTTATTTAGTCCATCAATAATTTTGCCGATAGTGTTGATACGAAACCACATCAAGCTGTCCCTGGATTACAATAAACTCTTTATATATTGTGCGAATCTTATAATAAGGAAGATAAGTCTATGAAGTAATAATAATGGCACATGGCATTTCAGTCAAATTATTGTAGTTAAAAACGGAAATGTTATTTAATTGCTTCTAACCATACCAAACAATTTTATTCCACTCCATTCATGAAAAGAAAATATGTAATAAAATAGCTTTTCCATCAAAAAGCTGTAAATATTGAACTTTAAACAGAATAATATTTATGCTAATACGAAATATTTAATTATTCGTCCCTTATTTAAATTAAGAAAATAACAAAAAGATTTTTCCCCACAGGCGGAGAAAAACCCACAAAATATTAATCACCATTCGATTAAATTTATTCAACTCATCATTATGAAATATGACTCGATTCTATATCGTACAATCAAAACAATACGATAAAAATACAATGGAATATGTATGATATGGCACATATCAATAATTTAGTTGTTTTTTTTGTTATCACACATAGCTACACATTATAATACATTATGTATAATTTGTTTTAGCCACCAAAATAAATAAATAATAGCGACAGAAATCGAATTAATGGTCTGGAAAGTTACCATCGTTCATCATCAAATAATATGGAAAAATGCGAAATGAAAATTCATAGAATCCACTTTAGCAAAATTTATTTTTTGTATTAACGTACATATTTTGTGTTTGCGCCCATAATCTATTCGTTAATCTAAATTATGTTTTTTTTATGGATATGTTTGGATATGATGTATTTATGCAATTAATTTATGACATTTTTTTTTATATGTGAATCTGAATTTGATCGGGAATATAATATTAAAATAACAAAAACTATTTCCAAATCGTTTACACCTATTCCCCGAAAACCAATGATCCACAATTTTACACTAAATACCTGTTGTGTATTGTATTAAATAAATACAAATAATCGAATTAATGGATTTTAAAATTAACCATTTGACCATTTTACCTTTGTTTGTTCCGGATGAAACATGAATAAACGTAACCAAAAACAAGAAAACGAAACATTCATTACCAAAATCAAATTTCCGTATCCGTAAATACAAAGCAATGTTTACCCGTGTCCCGTATGTACATAAATACATATCTACAGTGATTTGTGGAGCGCATAGGTTTGGAACGAGATACAAAGGAAAATATTTTATGTGCTTTTCAAGAAAAATAAACAAAGGAAAATAAAACGAGACCGAAAATGTTAGGGATATTAAATCATTATCAACAAAAATAGAATCAAGTAAAATACGCCCTCTCCCACCCCCTTTGCAATTTTTATTTTGGACATAGTAGTAGCTGCTACATATTACACATATATGTTTGTAGTTCTTACCTATACAGGGTGATTTGGGGCAAGAAAATGTGTAACTAAAAAGCGACCGACTGTCTGGAAAAACTCTTAAATAATTGTTGTTTGCGATTAAGAGGTTTTATTTTGAAATTTTGTTTCATGGAAGTTTAATCTAAACTTTTATAGTTTAAAAAAATTAAATATTAAAAAAGATCTGTAATTATCGAACTAAACATTTCCTGTTAAAAGTTCTTTGAGTTTTCTCGTTGCCTCAACGAGACTGTGCAGGGACGTTTGCCATTGACCTATTTATTGTCATTGGGTCTTAAAAGTTAAAATCTATTTCAAAATATTGTTCAGCATTAAATAGTACTCGCTTTAATATAATAGCTTCGAGTACTTGTAATAATTAGTCTGGTCATGTTTAACACTTTCTCTTGTATAATATAATTATTAGTTGATCCCTGTTAAAGTTAGTTGAAAGTTCCAGCCGAAAGTAAAATGTCGATAATACAGATTACGTTATAAATATTTCAGCCGAAAATACAAAATTTAATGGTTATCAGCCAAGATAGTACCCGATTTGTAAATAGTCTTATGGGGGGCAAACTTTGTACTCCTTTGTACTCCTACTCATGAAAAATATCGAAAAATCAGAAGAATCCAAAAAAATTGGAATCAATTCAGCCTCTGGAGCATACATCTGAAAATGAATATTTTTATGTCATTTGTTAATAGCTAACCCTGGAAAACATTTCAAAACAAGTTTCTCGTTGGAAATCTGCAAAAATTCGAGTTTCAAAAACTCGTTAGAAAATTTGTTTAAAATCAGCCTCTAGATAGTTACGTCTAAAAGCTGTTTTAATACCAATTTTAAATAATTTTTTTGGTTTCGCGAATTTTGCACGAGGAACTGGAGGCAGGTTTCGACACTTATTAATATCTTATTAAAAATCTTCAATACTATATCTATGAATTCATAGTAATTTCGGCTGTACACTACCGACTGATTACGATTTATTTTTCTATTTTCGGCTTAGATAACACAATCTGTCTTAGCGATGTTTTACGTTCGGCTGAAAACTGATTGTACATTGTCGACTTTTTACTATCGGCTGACAGCTTTCGGCTAACTTTAACAGTATACAGGGTGAGTTTTTTAAAAACTGCCAGGCTTTTATCTCGAGAACGGTGCTAGATAGGAGAAAATTATTTTTAATTAAAGTTGTTAAGTTTCGAGGGGAATATCGGATGGTGACCTTCAATTCGAATATTTTAAATAGAAATAACTAGTTTTGACCCCGGATTCGGAAAGATCGCCAAATTATATGTTCAGATAGGAACTTTAGGCTCTTTTCTGAATGACTCTCAGATGTTAATTCAAGGACAAATTACTAAATAATAAGAAATAGTCAGCAAAAAATTAATTTTAATAGGAAATAAGACAAAAGTAACTTGGTACTTTGCTGATTATTTACTGTTATTATCATCTGAATGTTATTCAAAAGAAGAGCCTAAAGTTCCTATCTGAACATATAATTTTGCGATTTTTCCAAATCCGGGGTCAAAAATAGCTATTTCTATTTAAAAATTTCAATTTGACCTTCAAATGACCTTGAAGTCAAGATCGAATTGTAGGTCACCATCCGATGTCCCCCTCAACACTTTACAACATTCATAATAAATAATTTTCTCCTATCTAGCACCGTTCTCGAGATAAAAGCCTGGCATTTTTTAAAAAACTCACCCTATATATGGGTTACGCATGTCTTGAAATCTTAAGCAGTTTTTAGATTTAGCAAATAATTTCCGAAAACAAAACTGTTTTTCTTAACCCTTTTGCCTACATCCGGCTACCCGGGTAGCCATTATGACTTAAAACGTCTGTAAATATTGTAATTTTGAAGTTAGACATCCTAGTTACATGGTCATTCGAGATTTATAGATTTTGTAATGAATTTTGAACAAAAGTTAGATATATATTTGATACAAACTGAATTATTACTTATTTTAAAGTTTTACCCTTTTAGACTATACCGGGCTGCCCGGGTAGCCAAAACAAAATATAATCGAAAATCGAATTGTAACTGCATAAATGAAATAGTATAGTAAAATAAATGCGTTTATAGATAAAAATAATATATTTCATCACAGATTATCAATTCATTTGGTTGTGCCGAATTGTGCTCTGATTGTCGATGTATAGTATTGGTGGACTATATGTTGAACGCAGCCCACATTGCGTCATGAATTCAGCTTCGGTAGTGGAAAGGGCCACTGTCTTCTGCAGACGACTCTTCCATGTGATAATGCTCTCGCCCAGAACAAATGCATAGCCGGTTGTTGACTTTTGCGTGTCAACATCGTGTATATATTCAGCATCGGAATATCTTCTCAATGTTGTTGACGATCCAGAATATTCGATTCCTCTTCCAGCCGTTTTATTCAAATTTCGAAGAATGCGCTTGACGGCCGAAACACAGGGTTCTATTGGACTGTCCAAATGTTTGCTTACTTCTCCCACTGCATATGAAATGTCTGGTCTGGTCACGATAGCGACAAACATGAGCGATCCAATCGCTTGCCGATACGGGAAATCGACGCAGCCCTCTTCGCACAATTTGGTCAATATGACATTGCTGTCGGCTGGATTCGAAATGTGCTTCGAATTCTTTTCGACGATTTTCTTGATGTATGCGTTCTGATTGATGAAAATCGTCTTCTTCTTTCTGTTTCGATATATCTCCATGCCGACGTAATGACCAACGCTGCCTCATGTCATCTCAAAATTATCTGACAGATAATTCAGCACTGTCTCAATCGTGTTTCTGCATTTCAACAAATTCAATCCGTCATCCACGTACAATAATAACATGACTCTCACACCGTTGATATAGCCGCTGAATACACATTGATCTGGAACTTTACGAATTTCTTGTTCCACACTCTGGATGTTCTCTTCCTCCATGTTCAGTGCTTTCGGTGCCTCCACGAAAATCTCTTCGTCCTAGTCACCGTTCAAAAACGTAGTTTTCATGTCAAACTCAAACATCACCAGATCTTCTGCTACCCACTGCTGAACCACTGGTGAAAGCGCTTCACCATTATCAACTTCTTTTCGTTGCGTACAACCTTTTGCGACAAGGCGAGCCTTATAATTGGACAAGATGGATTTGGCTTCAATTTATAAATCCATGGACATCCGACAACGTTGCAGTTCTTTGAACGTTTCACCAGCTCCCATGTCGAATTCTTCGTCAGTGATTGCAGCTCATCTTTCATCGCATCCCGCCATTTAGCAGCTTCCTTGGAATTTAACGCTTCTTCTTACGTGTTTGGCTCCAACAAAACACTCGTTCACTTTCTCACACAAACTATAACGCACATTTTTGGGTGCGTTCTCGATCTCATACTCTCTCAACGTGATATTATTTGTATCGAGTAACTCATTATCAGACATGGACGATGTATTATGTCCATTGTCAGTCGTGCCGATACACTGCGAATACTGTTACATGACTGGCAGCTTCTCTTTCGTTCGTAGCTCGCTCGACGATTTCTGGATCGACACTTGCTTCTTGACATCATGATCCACATCTTTCTCATTCAGTTTTACGTTGCAGCTCATGATGATCTTCTGTGTGTCTGGTTCAAATAGCCGAAAGTTCTTTGACGTGGACTCGTATCCAGTTAGCAACACCTTCTTTGCCTTGGCGTCACATTTTTGCATCCACATTATTGCTTTGGTATTTGCACAAAGCATTGTCTACCAGAAATTCGCACATGACCCATTCCTGGTTTCACACCAAACCAATTCTCGTACGGAGTTGCGGTCGGACATTTCTTATTCAAGGATCTGTTCGAGATGTACACTGCTGTTCGTACTGCTTCTGGCCATAAACACTTCTGCAAACCGCTGAAAAGCAACATCGTGGGGCGCATTCCACAACGGTACGCATCTCACGCTCCACGCACATCCATTTTGCTCAGGCGTGTACAATGCGATTCGCTCAACTGTCACTCTAGCATTCGACATCACTCGCATACAATCTTTATTGACAAATTCAGTACCGTTGTCGAAACGAATATAGTTCACTGAATTGCTTATCGAATTGCGAAAAACAATTGCTCATACGCTTTATCGTGTCCACATTCAGATGTCACAATTGATTATGCAATTGCTCAAGCGTGGCAGTCGTAGAATTTGTACGGTCATCGATTCACTGTCGAAACATCATTCACAATTGCTTGCGGTTCATTTTTCATGCCAATAGTATACACGATTCTATCAGCACCCATCATTTCGTAGCCACCATGAGTTAACATTATCTCAAAGCCCTTCGATGTGGCCGACCCCGTCGAGAATAAATTGTGCTTCAGCTCAAGAACATGATGTACGTTCTTTAGGTGTCTCTTCTCCCACACACCGTTGACCTTGGGTTCGATTAGAATTGTGCCATTCGACGCGAGAAGATATGTGTTATGTGGCACCCGAATTAGCAATCCAAACGTTATTGTAGTCTATTGCTGTTCCACTCTCGTGATCCACACAAAATGCAGCAGCTTTTCATTTTTTCGTCATTAAAAATTAAAAATTTTGAATAAGGTTGCAACAACGTACAGGAAAATATAAATTATTTAGTTTTAATAGCAGAATGTGTACGTGGCTACCTGGGTAGCCGGGTATAGAACAAAGAATATTTTCTTGGGTATAGACACAAGGGTTAAAGTCTAACCAATCCAACATCCTTATTCAAAAACCAAGTAGCAAATAATTTATTTTACCGCTGGTGATCTTCTAGAAAGAAAGGATATTGTTGTAATATAGAACTTCTGCTGTATTAACATCCTCAAATGGCAGTGATGCCTTCCCTCGGTAAAAATCTGCTAAAAGCCCACTAAACTAAAAAGCTGTTAGTGGTTGAAAACTTATATTCCTTAAACAAGGACACTAGTTCTGCTTGCAGCAAAATCAACATTTTCGATAAACAAAATATCCAATCTACAAATCAGCCATTTTGTTCCCAAGTGCTTCCCGATGTATTTTTATTAAAAATCTAAGCATGATGTGATTGATTCGGCTGTTTGATAGGTAGCTGTCGTTGCACAACTGCTAGTATGGCACGATTTAAAAATTATTTGGAAAAGTCGCGATGCGACTGATTTTTAAAGAACAAAAATGCATCCCAAGCCAAATTAAGGCAATAATGGATATCACATCGTTTTGATTGCCGTGAAAATGAAATATGTAGATGCGTTTAAAGTAACTGAGTCACTCAATCCATTTGGGTTATAAATCTAAAAAATCAAAAATGTAAGCCCTAACATAAAATTATAAAATCAAGTTTGTAAACATACAAGCGGTGGTTTTTAACAAAATATTGGGGAATTTAAAGTCTATTTCAAATTTAAGTATGTCTTTGGCTGGCTTAGTATAAATAAGGTCATAAATAAGTGGTGCGATCAAACTCATTGCACTGGAACGTGAAGAAATGCCAAAATTTGTGTTTTCATCGTATAAAATTAAAGTATTTCAAAGATTCCAAACGAACGTCGAAAAGTTAGTTTTAACAGGCATTCAGGGATATACAAGCTTTATGTATACTATATTTAGAATATACCTTAATCATCTGGAATTTCTATTACGATTTGCACAGTAAAAGAACTGCAAGCAAACAAAAAAAGTTTTCGATAGTCCTGGTAAAAAAACTGGCTGGGAATTAGAGCTGCTGAGATTGCAAAGTTTGAGCTTTCGATCTTTTTAAAGCACAAGCGTTTCCAAAATATTAATTTTATAACGTAAATTATCTCTCTTTATTAAAAAATCTCATTATCTCTTGAGTGGTAAGAGTTACAAACTTTTTAACAATACTTTCTAATAGTAACTTGGGTTTGAGGAATCCGAATGTGAAGTATACCAATTTTCGAAATTTGATAAAAAAATGCTATACACGGCTTAAGTTATTAGTAGAAAGTATTGTTAAAAAGTTTGTAACTCTTACCATTCAAGAGATAAAGAGCTTTGCTCTCGAGCTTTGCAAAACCAGCTGCTCTACTAGGAATATAATTACAATATACCTTTCTATGAAAATTTGCCTCTCTTACCACAATATTCAACAAGTTGCAAAGAATACAAAATTTATTTTCTTGAAAACTGACATCTTCTTTTGGAAGCTTCTTTTATTTCAAGCATCCTATTTGGCCAAACAGTATTGGAAAACTTCTCTATATTTTTTGCGGATCATTGCCATTCCATTATTTTGAGAAAAATATGAATTACGACGACAGTTTAATACCTATTGGTTTTAGATCTCGTTTTCCACCAATATATTATTGAGCTTTAATCTATTTCAAAATTGCCTCATTATTGTCATTTGTTAAGTTTGAAGTTGGGAAGCGGTCTCTAATAAAACCATGCGCGAGCAACTCTTGACTTGATGGTTTGGCTTTAAACAATTGCTACACATTTCTAGTGAAAAATTAAACCATCTTTATAAAGGAATGATCGAATTTATTGGAATGTCAGATTTTTTATAGTTTTGAAAATTTGTATATCCGGTTTAGAATTTAAAACCATAGAAGCTCGGTTTTGTTCACCTCTAAACAATAATTTAAGTGGTTTGTTTGTCGCGTCGGCATAATCACAATGATTATATCTCTCGAAAAAATCAATAAAAGATGAACCAGTTTATCTTACTTCGTAAAAGTTGCATGGTGTTGCACCAAAATTTATAAAATATTAGTATTTGATTGATTGAAGGGCCATGTGGGCGATAAGCCACCTCGCACTGCGACCTCCGATATAAAATATTAGTAACATTTTAAAAGATATAAACAAAATTGTGGGTATGTACATACGTCCCATTTTCATTCTTTTCCAAAAAAACAGAAACACGAAGAAAAGGATAAACACATTTTAGCTACATGTAAATATGAGTCAGGATACACTCAAAATTTAAATTTGTTCTTTCAAAATGTTATAAATACTAATATACTGAAAATTAAGGTTAAATAGAATTTCTGAACCGAACTAATTCTGACAGTAAATTACTGGTTATACTGCCTCTATGTTACCTTATCTTCTCGTTTTGAGTCGCTTTAATCATCTGAGGATCATTGATTTGAGCTACTGAAAGATTTCCCCTTGATTGTTACAGAAATATAGATGGCATATTCCGTAAGACCATTTTGGTTCGCACTGTTCTTGCTCGAATTTGTTTTTGATGTCTGCAACTCTCTTTAGGTGGTATGATGAGATATATCTTCTAGCCAATAGATTTAAAAATTTAGACATCCTATATTGGTTGAAATCTGCCAGTAATTGGATCAGTCGTTGAAAGGTATAGAAAATATTTTCTTGGAGCTTTCTAACTCTTCTTTCTGTTTTTTCTTCAGAGGCTCAATTGAATTGTACCTTCATAGAAGATGTTCAGATTTCATAAAATCATTTAATTTTGTATGAGGTGAATATGAGCGACATCTTGATTTGCTTTGGTTAAATGCTCTTTTGGAACTATTAACTGATTCATGGCAAATATTACAAGTTTCGACGAGCAATATCTGCGTGCCATTTGTTTTATTCGGTATAGTAATTAATTAAGGTGGTAATAATGAGTTTTGGATGTATACCTTTTGCGTTTATAAAGTGCCCTAAATTCACTATTTTTCAGCGGTCAATTCGCACTTTTCAGAATATCATCTACAAAAGTCGTAAAATCAGAAATTCCCGAATCTAACTCCTCCATGATATACGTTTATATTTAGGATCGTCAGTTGTTTAGAAACATCAGATAGCGCAATTTGGAAAAATGCAACTCTTAAGTAAATTTTATTAAAGTTTTAGCCTCCCTGAAAGTGTTGAACAATATCTTGAATCAGCGGCCCATGAGCTGAAATTGCCTGGCTTCAAAATTCTGAGCATTACCGCAGATGATTTTATTTCTTCTCGTAATATTTCGGTTTGTGGAAATGGCAGGGATCGGGCATTTATAAACTTAGGCTTAGCATTTGGTTTAAAAATCAATACACGCGTTTGAAATGAATTCTAGCAACATTAACTTGACGAACATATTTGTTTAAACGCACCAACAATTTATTCAGTTTTCGATAATAATTGCTAAGTAGTTTTTTGTGGAGTCATCAACCAAATAGGCAGTTGAAATTTTTTGTTCTGTTGTTAACAAGGCTGGGAATGTTACTTGAAATTTTAATAATATACAAATCATTCATATGTCTACAATCAAAAGCGGCTGCCATTGAGTTGTAAACATCCAAGCAGCTGCCCGTAACAGCCACCATATAACACCATAACCGGTCAGACTGCATATTTACAGACGCAATACGACCTACTACTCCACATTTATTACAAATAGATTTTAAGTGTCAACATTGTTGACGGGCATGATCATGACCACAACTGAACTACGAAAACTGTGCTTCGATTTTTTTAACAACTTTTCCCTGGCTGATCACGTAGCCTTATTTGATTTATAGAATATAATCCTAATATATTGGATCGAATATCCAAGAAAATTAAATTAACTAAATTTGCAAAAGTATCGTAGTAAAGGATTGTCCAAATGAGACGCAAGAAAATAAAAAATAATTTGGAACGACGCCGAAGTTTGTTTTTGGCCATTAGACTACTTTTAATGGAGATTTTTGAAAAGCAAAGTGTACCTTGATAGTCCAGCCACCATTCAAAACCTAAAAACCAAGAGCCTTCCGAGATAGATGCCATAGAAATGTCAATATGAAAAAATTTCATCAAAAATGTGACCATCGGTCATTTGTAGTTTTATTTGCGTTTATTTTCCTGCGTTTCAATTGAACAACCCTATATATCTAAAGCTGAACTTTAAGGAAGGCATGCATCTCTCAATTTTCTTCTGTTTTTGTTTTAATATACAAAATCCAAACATTCTTTGACCCTGGTAAAATGTTAATTGGGTTTGTTAAAATAGTCATTGAGGAAGTGAAACCACTTAAACTACTTAGTTATATAGAAGTACATGAAGTTGACATTGGACTTCGAGTCTCCACTAAAATTGTAACTTCCTTGTACTTTAGCTAATATCGCTTTTTCTATTTTGCCATTCCGTTTATAAGCCCATATTGGAATCGCATCTAAGATCTATAAATTCGACTATGCGGTCTTTCTGATTTTAAATAATTTAATCGTGAATTGTTTTATATGTCAACAACAAATGTTGAGAAAACATTTTAGTTTTGTCATGTTTCGAAAAAAAAATCAATTTTTTTGTACAGCAAAGAACCTTATTTTCAACACGAAAAAACTTGATTTTGACCAAATTGATAAACATTTACAATGTAATAATAAACATTTACATCTCTATATAAGGTTTCATATTTGTAAGTGTTTCTAATAGTCATGTCTAATTTGATAAAAAAAAAATTTACAATTTAAAGTTGGTCCAGCTACAGCAAAACAAGGATATTGTACAAATGAACGTGACAACATTTTCAGGCTAAATTTATTGCTCTGACCGTATACATTTTGGACCGACAGTATACGTTTTAATTTTTAAATGTAAATTTTGTTTAGAAGCCAATCTTTTATTTACACACAGCCTTATTTTCACCAACAATGCTCTGTTTCATTACTTGGTATCATCGCCACGTCTTATGGGTTTCTATATATAAAAAAAAAAAAAATGATCTTGCAAAGCTATGAAAGCCGTTCGTTTTTTTATTTTAAATGCTTGCCACAATTTAAATGGCTCACCCTATAAGCATCTGTGCTATATAGTGAAGGGTTGAAAAAAAAAGCTGGGATGAGAGTTGGGGTATATTGGTACATCGAGTCGAGTGTGATCGATGAAAGAATTATTTTATTTTGTTTTACACAATATTTCTCCATATGTGGTCAAGGATAATCGGATATACCATGATATAATGCCACATTATGGATTATAGTTTTCTGATTGTTTGGAAAATTTGCTGAACCATAATAACATAATATTTTTGTAGGAAAGCAATAAAAACATAAAACTTTTGTCTAAAAATAGTTTTTAATGTTTTATTTCCTAAAAACCAAAATATGTAAATTGCCCAAGAAATTTGACTACAAACAAATAGACCAAGCTTTTATATGTTAATCAAACATGCACATCTTCTTCCATAATATTATTCCTTCTTCTTAATTTATTTACAAGCGTATATATGTGTTTGTATGTATATACAGATATTTTACTACAAAAAATGCCTTCAAGATTTATAAACAAGCATATAACTCTAGAGCTGAACTATAAAAACTTTTCCCTATTTTTACAGTTTATTTATATATTGAAATGAAAAACTTTGTATTATTGAAAAGCACAAAAATGTAGGAAAATTATTCGTATTTGTTTACTGTGGGTTTTGCTATGTTTATTATTAAAAGAATTTGTACCGAAGAAATCTTAAGGAAATGAAGAAACATTTCACCAATTTCATATAACTACGACTTCATATTATTTTGAATATATAACGTTTGCATAAAATTTACTTTATTACGTGTTTAAAAATTTGTTGCTTTTTGCGGTTGTTTACTCTTCTTACGTACAAGGTAACACAATACATTTCCATTATCACAAACCAATTATAAAATTTTTAATGAAAAATGGTTTGTTTCCCTCCTTTTGTGATGTTGGGTGCAATTGGAAATTTAATATACATATAAGTGAGTACAAAATAATAAATTATTTATCGATTTTGTATGTTTCAGAAATTCTGAGTATAAAACACATAATCATATACTCGTATGTATATAAATAAATTACTTGTACTGAATTGAATTTTAATAACTGTTGAGGCAGACACAGCGATCATCTTTAATGCTTAAAGTGGTACGGCTAATGACATAAATCCAATTTTATTACATATAGGAGGTTGATGTAAATAAAATGAGAAACAACATATTAATGGGCCAAAGTTTTATTTGCATACGGAGATAAAAATATTCCGTTGCTTTGGGCAAATTAAATTTTATACGTTTTTGTAAAACTTAAATAATAAAATAAATGATTTAATTTGTTTTTATTTAATCCAAATTATATGTCTTTACTATACTCAATCAATAACTACTATCACAGAGATATAACGAAAACTTTGATCTAAAATATATTTAAACAAAATTTATACTGGAAATTACATAGACAAATCCCGTGGCGTACTGCAGCTATCGGGGGGGGGTCACAGGTGGTGGATAGTGGACGGCCTATCGATAGGTAGGCTAGCGGTGAATTAAATAAGCCGCCCCCAACCGCAGTCCAGCTGGTGGGAGAGTCTCAGGGAACTGGGGAGTGGTTAACCTCAGTTCATTAAATTCTGAGTGCCTATGATGCCCAGCATGGAAAGGCGAACAGATGGCGCCAGAAAACCATCGACCAATAACCACGGCGGACTGGGCGTCATGTCCTCTCTGCACTTCCGGAGTCTCCGCGGGTGATGAGTGGGGGTACCCCTATAAACGGGTGACCCGGAGAATGGAATGGATCCCATTGGATTGGGCTCTCCATGTACATAGGTGAAAGGGGGAGAGAATGTGGGCGGAGGGAAGGGGTGCTGGGAGGCCGCGGTGCTAGCGAGCCGAATGGGCTGGATTAAGGTGTTAAGCGACCAGTGCTGATGATCAACTAGGCTGGGGCCCATTTAACAAAGCCCAGTCGCTAACGGAGCCCTCTGGATATCTGGCGACCTCTAGTTGTATTTAGCCTTACCTGCGTATTCGGATTTCTGCGCAGGCGGACCTCTATTTCTCCGATACTCGTGGGAATCAGATGGAAAGATCGAACACCGAAAAAACAAAGGGCACCGGCTCTCCTCAAAAGCCGGTATCAGTGAATGTGGGTACCTCGAACCAGACAGGTGGGGCCTCTAAAGTTGCAAAGGGGGTTGGCTCTAGGGCAAAAGTCCCGGGAGTTAGCGGTACCAGCGCAGAACAGGGGAGTGGGACGAGAGACACTCCTACGGCGAAAAGGCGATACAGAAATCGCCGCTCGGCATTCCGAATTCTCGAGAAGTGGGCTGCGACCCCCGAGGGGCAGCTTACGGAAGAGCAAAGAACATCAGTAGCTTGGGCAAGGAGCACTGTGGGCTGCGGAGGCTCGGAAAGGGACCATGTGTCGAAAAGACAGCGGTCCCAGGACGAGGTGGAAGTAGTCAACAGCAAAAGGGCCAAGTTGGTGACTGAAAGGAAGCCGAGCTCCAACTCAGGAACAAAGCTGTTCAGCGATGTCCTGAGGGAGCATGTGTTGATGCTAGCCGTCATTGACGAAAGTCAAGAAGATGGGAGCATCACGGCCGAAAAATGGAGGTTGGTGTATAATGCACTCAACCTCGTCTTTTTAAAGGTCCTGGGTGAAAATCCGGGACCTCCCCCATCCTGCAGAGATGCGGGGTGGTATCAAGGGCGTGTGAAGATGACTGCATGCTTGGACTCTAGATCTGTGGATCTTTATAAAAAGGCTATAGCCAAAGTAGGGGAGGTGTGGCCAGGCGCAAAGCTTGCGGCAGTTAGTCGGGAGGAAATTCCCAGCAGGCCGAGGGCACGTGTCTGGCTGCCATCCGAACCGGCTAGCCCTGACGAGGCTTTGGAAATCATTCAGGCCAGTAACCCGAGTCTTCCGACCGGAAATTGGAAGATCGTCAAGCAGGAGGAGGCGAAGGGGGGCTCGAAATTATCAATTATGGTAATAAATAAGGAGTCCCTTGCCCTCCTGCACAAAACAAAGGGAGTAATTGACTTCGGTTTCGGGTCAATTACTCTCAACGTTTATTAAAAGGATGGGGCGGAAGCGCGTACGGGAGGCCAACCGGAGGATGGTGGCAACCCGCCCACGCCTGAAAGGGGTACCAGCAGCATGGGGGGAGAAGCTGAGGGTATGGGGGAGAGTGAAGCCGGCGACCTCGGTCGGACAAGGCCTCCCTTGAAGCATAAGGAGGGGCTCATAAGCGAAGAAGCTGGTGTACCGATGGAGGAGGCTGTCGGCAGCCCGGCCAGACGGGTCGGCACTGACAAGTCCTCTACAGAGGGTATGAGGGGTGGCGAGACGGGTGGATCCGGCGCACCCCAAAATACCGAGAAATAATATTCCTGCGGTAGCAGGAATATACCATAGAGATAGGTAGAGGTTAAATGGTTATGATTAAGATAACACAAATTAACCTTCACCATTCTAAGGCTGCTTCGGCAGCTCTACTCCTCAGGCTGACTAGTTCGGGTGAGGATGTGATATTAATCCAAGAACCTTGGATTAACAACAACAGGATCTGTGGCCTCAGAACCAAGGGGTATAAAATTATATCCTCTAGTAAGTCTGGGAAGATCAGATCTTGTATTCTTGGGAAAAATAATATTAATCTTTTCCTTCTCTCTCAATACAGCAATGGTGACACTACTGCAGTTAGCCTGGAAGTAGGCACTTGTAGATTCTGGCTAGTTTCAGCCTACATGGACCGGGAGAAGGAGGTTCCTCCGGATAACCTGGAGGAGCTGATCCGTAAAGCGGAACAATCAAAGGTAGGTGTGGTACTGGGAGTTGATGCTAATGCGCATCACACTATCTGGGGAAGCACAGACATTAATGAAAGAGGTGAGTCGCTTTTTGATTATTTGATGAGTACTAACCTTTCAGTGTGTAATATTGGGCGGGAACCCACATTTATTACTAGTAACAGGCAGGAGGTTCTAGACGTGACCCTTGCCTCAAATAATATTCTTCATATGGTTAAAAATTGGAGGATGGATAAGGAACACTCCTTTTCTGATCATCGATATTTAACCTATAGCCTTGATATTCACCCTGCTACCCGGGAAGCCTTCAAGAATCCTAGAAGGACCAACAGCAGCATATTAAGGGAATTATTGGAGGAAATGTTACCGACGAGGGCTATGGAGCCCCCGACGACCGTTGGGGAGCTGGAGGACATGGTGGCTAGCGTTACTAGCGCATGCAACCGATCCTTTCGCGCTGCCTGCCCACTGGCTAAGCCTAGGGGTAGGCAAAAACCGGTATGGTGGTCCAGGGAACTGGGAACCTATCGTAAGGCTTGTAGGATAGCCTTTAATAGAGCCAAAAATACAAGGGAGGCTCAGGATTGGGACTCCTATAAGGAGAAACTCGGAATTTATAAGAAAGAATTAAGAAAGGCACAAAGGAGGTCTTGGAGAATCTTCTGTGATAATATGGAAGAGGTATCCAAAACCTCCCGCCTTAGGAAGATTCTTTCCAAAAGTACATCTAGTCCTAGTTTTTTGATAAAACCGGACGGATCTTGGACAGCTTCTAGTGGAGAATCTCTGGAGTTTCTCTTCGAGACACACTTCCCAGGGAGCTTTGAAGACCTGTTAGTGCGTAGCAATCATCAGGAATCACTGTCAGTAACCACAGAGGATATCGTAACCAGAAAACGGATCCTATGGGCACTGAGGGGTTTTAAACCATTTAAATCGGCTGGTCCGGATCAAATTATACCAGCGGAACTTCAAAACAACTCAGTAATTATTCTTCCCTACCTGGAAGCTATATTCAAAGGGTGTTTGAAGCTGGGCTATATTCCTAGGTACTGGACGGAGGTCAATGTGGTGTTCATACCGAAAGCGGGGAAAAGCTCACATGTCTATCCTAAGGACCTAAGACCAATAACTCTATCATCCTTTCTTTTGAAAACATTGGAAAGGCTGCTGGATGTATACATCAGAGATAAAATAGGTGCCAGGAAGTGGGCATCGTCTCAGCACGCGTACACAAAGGGTAGATCTGTGGACACTGCTCTGCACGCCTTGGTGTCTACGATTGAGAAATCGATTAATTCGAAGGAATTCTGTTTGGTGGCCTTCCTGGATATAGAAGGCGCCTTTAATAATGTGAAAGCGGAGGCAATCAAGGAGGGATTGTCATTTTTGGAGGTGGACGTTCCTCTGATAGGGTTAATCTATTATATGCTGGGAAGCAGGATTCTTAGCTCGAAGTTGGGGAACTCCACCTTAAAGAGGCGAGTAACTAGGGGAACTCCGCAGGGGGGGGTTCTGTCCCCTCTTCTCTGGAACATAGTGGTAAACGGGTTACTACTTGAATTGGAGAGAGAGGGTATTGAAGTTATTGCGTACGCAGATGACGTAGCTTTAGCTGTTACCGGGAAATTCCTGGGCACGATTGTAGACGTAATGCAGAATGCGCTTACCATCGTTACGAAATGGGCTGGCAAATGTGGACTTGGTATTAACCCGTCCAAGACAGAGCTGGTACTCTTTACTAAGAAATACAAAATCCCGGTAGTTGTCCCTCCTACCTTAAATGGCACGAGACTTGCTTTTACTGATAGAGCTAGATATCTGGGCATTATCTTGGACAGTAAGCTTAGTTGGAAGCCCAACATGTTGGAGAGAATAAACAAAGCTACTATTGATTTGTACTCCTGTAGGAACGCCATTGGTCATAGATGGGGTCTGAAGCCGGAGCTGGTACACTGGCTCTACACCGCCGTAGTGAGACCTGTACTCATGTACGGAGTGGGTGTTTGGTGGCCAGCTCTGGACAAGATAACTTACAAAAGTAAGATTGAGAGAGTGCAAAGAACGGCCTGTATGCTTGTTAGCGGGGCATTGAGGTCGACACCGACAAGTGCCTTAGAGGTTATGTTGCACCTTCTTCCGGTCGACATTTTTGGCAAACAGATGGCGGCAAATACGGCTGTACGACTTGCAGCCGTCTCTCAGTGGAGGTGTCTTAGTATAGGACACTCTACTATCGTCAGATCGTTGAAGGATGAGCTGGCGAATCTTGACTACATTAAACCTACTCTACGCTTCGAAAAGCGATTTCGGACCTCCTTCCTTCAAGGGAATCCTGGAGGGATAGACCGTCATCGGAAACTGAAGCGTTGCAATTCTTCACAGATGGCTCCAAGCTAGACGGCAAAGTAGGAGCTGGAGTATTTTGTGACAAATTAAATGTAAATATTTCTATTCGTCTCCCTGATTACTGCAGCGTGTACCAAGCTGAAGTCGTAGCGATTGAGGAGGTCATGACGTGGTTGAAGCATAATGTGTTATCCTCAGACGATATCACAATCTATGTGGACAGTCAAGCGGCGATCCGGTCGTTAGAATCGGTGTCTTTGGCGTCACGGGTGGCGTTGAGTTGTCACTCATCTCTAAATGAGATGGGTGAGCATTTCAAGATCCAGGTAGTCTGGGTCCCAGGTCACTCGGGCGTCATGGGGAACTGCAGGGCAGATGAACTTGCTAGGCATGGTACGACTCTCCAGCTGCAACCGGAAAGGGCAAGTCTGGGGAGGACTATCACAGCGCTGAGACAAGCACTTGGGAAGCAGGCGCTATCCTCAGCGGGGGAAAGGTGGTCTAACACCCTAACCTGTAGAGTTGCAAGACAAGTTTGGCCAAAGCTGGACTTGGGGCGCACTAGGGCATTAATATCCTTACGAAGACGTGAATTAAGAACGGTCGTAGGAATTCTCACGGGACACTGCCTTTTTGGAGAACATGCAAGAAGGCTGGGTCTGGAGGCTAATGACTTCTGCAGAAGCTGCTTGGACGAAGAGGAGGAAGAGACGTTGGTCCACTTCCTTTGCTCGTGTCCAGCATTGGCTCTCAGAAGGCACAAACACTTAGGTAAGTTCAGGATGGACTGCCTCTCGGATCTCGAAAACATTAAAGTGCGGGACGTCTTACGCTACATAAGTAGCTCGAAATGGTTCCAATAGGGGTAAAAGGGGATACATCCTGTGGTATCACAATGGACCGTCACCGGTCTAAGTGTGCGTAAGCAGCCACTCCAACCTAACCTAACCTAACCTACATAGATAAATCAAAGCCAGTTAGATAGTGAAATTGAACGGATAAATAAATTGTGTATAAAAATTGTGGACATGAAAGAGATTAATGTGAATGGTTGGTGGAATAATGAAGTTCAATTCTGGTATGAAAGAAAGCGAATAGCCTTGCGTGAATTTAATAGGAATAGGAGTAGTGAAAATAAGATTATGTATGGTAAAATGAATGGAAAATTGAAAAATGCTATTCGCAGAGCAAAAAGGAAAAGTTGGCGGGAATATGTGTCCCAAATGACACATAGAACCATAACTAAGGATGTATGGAGTTTGTTTAATAGGGTGAATGGTAAACATTTTAATGTAAGCAATGTGGTATGTGAGAACAGAGAAAAAGGTAAAGAATTTATGAGAATGATATTGAATGTAAGCAATGATTTGAATGTAATTAATGAAATTGATAGAATGAGTAGAAATGAAAGAATGGATTGTATGTATGAATGGGGAGAGTTCCTGAGAGTGTTAGATAGATCAAAATCTACCACTCCAGGGACGAACCGAGTAAGTTATAAGATGATTCGGTTGTTGAGTGACTCAGCAAAACATAATTTGCTTGAGATACTCAACAAAGTGTGGATGGGTTCAAAAATACCGGACAAATGGAAAGAGAGCAGGGTGGTTCCTATCCCTAAACGGGATAGAGATCCAGATGTGGCAACAAATTATTGAGGCATATGTATGTTGAATGTTTTTATAAAAATCATAAATGGAATGATGAAAGAGCGCATGGAAGATTTTGTGAATGAAAATAATTTGTTGCCATCGACAACATTTGGATTTCGAAAGAACCACTCTGCAATTGAGTGTGTGGAAAAGTTTGTTTGGGAAGTAAGAAAGGATAATTCGAAAGCTGTTGCGATATTTTTGGACATCGAAAGAGCGTATGATTTTGTGGTTCCGTGGAAATTACAACAAATTCTATCGAATTTTGGATTATCACGGAAAGTATGTATGTGGATAAAAGATTTCATGACTGATAGAAAAATGGTTCTGAATGGAAGTGGTTTTAGGTTGGAGGGAGTTGCAAATATTGGACTTCCGCAAGGAAGTAGAATATCTCCAGCTCTGTTCAACCTATATACCAGCGAGATACATCACATCAATACAGACAATCAAATCGTTCTGCAATTTGCATACGATTTTGTAGTAATTGGAAAAGGGAGAAGTATTGATGTGGCGGCTCAAAGAGCGCAAAATAGGGTAAATGATTTAATTCAAAAACTTAAAATGTTGAATCTGAGAGTGAATCCTAATAAGTGTGCTTATATGAGTTTCAGAACAAACGTTGCAAATGTTAATATAAGTGTTGATAGTCAAAGTATTGAACAAGTAAATGCGTACAGGTATTTGGGTATTTGGATTGATAGACGTATGAATTTTTGGAAGCACATGAAGATTTTGGCAGATAACTGCAAGGAACGTATAAATGTGGTTAAACGGGTGAGCAAACCTAAATGGGGCGCTCATCCGAGTGTGACTGACATGTTAAGGAAGGCCCTTATATCCTCCAAAATTGGATATGGTATTAGTGTGTATGGGAATGGTTCGAAAGGGGCTTTTAGCCAATTAATGAAAGTAGAAAACGCATGTGCAAGAGTGGTATTGGGGGCGATTAACTCAACCACAATACACACTCTGTGGTCTGAAATGGGTGATTCACCTCTTGATTACAAGAGAGAGTGGATCACAGTGAGAGAGACAGTGCGAATGATAACTAAGAAAAATGAGTTTTGGAACGAGATGATAGTAAGATTACAAAATAGGGCGGTGTACAAACCGACATATAGAACTAGCATTGCACTTGAAAATTTGAACATTTTTCTGAGTATAGGCAATGCTGGTCCGCAACCCGTTCCTAATAATCTTACTGTATGTTTGAATATGGAGGAATATAATAAGGGAATGAATGAAGTTATCGCCAAAATTATGTTTGGGAAAATCAGTCAGCGGTATATGCAAGATGATATCGTTTATACAGATGCTAGTGTGAATGAGAATGGAGTGGGTGTTGGTGTCTTTATGCCTAGTAAGAATGTTGAAAGGTATTTTAAAGTGGACAAAAGCATCTGTATAATGAACGCTGAACTGATTGGAATATTTGAAGGAATTAAACTGGCTGTGAATGAAGGGGAAAGGAAAATAGTAATATTTTCCGATTCCCAGAGTGGTTTATGTTTGCTGAAATGTGGAGGTGGAAGGGAAGGCAATGTGTATGTGGATTTAATTTTTGAAAGCGTTCGAGACTGTCAACGTGATGTGACCATACAATGGATCCCATCACATAGACAGATCGAAGGGAATGAA
The DNA here is from genome assembly GCA_958295665.1 of Tipula vernalis. Classification (NCBI taxonomy): domain Eukaryota; kingdom Metazoa; phylum Arthropoda; class Insecta; order Diptera; family Tipulidae; genus Tipula; species Tipula vernalis. The sequence goes on along the minus strand of OY282558.1, from coordinate 99,888,524 downwards.
AGAGCCGATATGTTAGCAAAAAAGGGTACATTGAATGACATGGTTCAGGAGTACGAAAGGAAGGATGCAAGAGACGTACTTCGAATGCTTCAGATGAATCTGTGGAGAAAATGGGAGAGTGAGTTTAATGTAAAAAGTCTAACGAAAGGAATGAAGTACAGAGCGCTCCATGGTACTCCTTTGAGAATTCCGTTTTTTAAGGAGCTCAAAGGAGATACGCAAATGTTGCGAACGATTGAGAGAATCAGGCTGAACCATGGAAACTGGAAGGAATGCTTGTGGAAACGTCATTTGAGTGAGGACAAAGATTGTGAGTTGTGTGGAAGTGTGGAGGATGTTGAACATCACATATTGGTTTGTCCTAAATACAACCTATATAGATCTAAGTTCAACATCCTTCGGAATGCAAGAAACCTAAGTGATTTAATGAATGAGAGCAATTTGGTTTATAAGGAGATGTATGAATTTATTAGGATGAGTGGGATAACAATCTAATACGAAATAAATACTAGCCGATAGAATATGTGAAGGGCGTAATCCGGTTCATTTTAAGAGTAAGGAAATTATTAAAAATGAAATTTGAATTACAATATGTAAACAGAAAATTATAAATATGATTTTTGGCGATATGGCTCCTTTTTTATGTAGGAGCCAAGCCTAATAAAAAAAAAAAAAAAAAAAAGGTATTTACGATTTATTACGATCACGTACGACAAATGTATGTCAAATTTGTGGAAATATTGTGTCTGTCAAAAGGTAAGATTTGTTTACATACATTTTTGTTAATCTAAAATATTAATATGACACTTATGCCCCTACTCACAAAATGTAAAGATTCTATAGCTGTAACTTCGCCAGAAGAAAACTAAACTAGCCTTTGAAAAAATTAAATGTCATAAAATAAATCAAAATAAGTCATTCAGGCTTAAAATTCGAATGATGCAGAATGAATCAGATTATTTACAGGCGCTTACCTGGGGAAGGACGGGACCTTAAAAAAATACATAAATGCATATATTTGCTTTTTGTATTACGTCAACCATCTTTTGTAATCCGGTAGCAACAATATTTACACCCATTTACGATAAATGGAATGATCAATTTATGTCTTCAGCTTATACGGTATGTGTAAGTATTTTGGTTTTTTAATCTAGTAGAGAACGTAGAGGTTTACCGGTGGCAAAGCTTTCAATGGCATTATGGCGTCTCATAGATAATTTTCATGGGGGACAAGAAATCTAACAAGAATCTGAACAGTTTCTCAAGTGAGATCAGATGTTGTTTTCGAAACTTATAGACAGTTCCACAAACTTTCACCAACATTTTTAAGAAAAAAAAATTATTTTGATAAGAATTACAGACACCATCAAGCATAATTGAATATTGATTCATTACTACTAGAAAAACTTTTTAGTGAAAATCTCAAAAATTATAAATTAAATCATCTAGATTTCTTGCAGCTAAATAGATACGATCAAGAGTAGCGCTTTCCGCCTGTTTATAGAGTCTAGTTACATTTCGTGAATACCATTTTAGTACTAATCGGAAATTTTACGGTTATTGAGCGAACTTACATTTTGTGAATGGAAGCATTAATTTGCAGGAATTAAAATTTAAATTAAATGAAAAGATTAAATACAATAATTTACAGAAATACAATTCTACGATGTCATTGAAGGTAATTCAGTTTTATTTTATTTTAGATTACCGTATTGCACTTAGTTACCAACATACAAAGAATTTTTTCAATCAATTAGAAGCGTGGGCAGGTTGTGAATTGGATGCATGAAAATAGGGTAGATTGATTTAATATAATGGCTACTCACATTAAACCATCATCGCCGGGATGAACTTTGCTAATGATTACTGGTCCTGAATTATTTTCGCTGATGACAAATAAATACAAGGGTTTCAAGTTGACTTCAACTTATTGCCATTTGCGATGTTGCTGCAGAGTATTTATTTAGTCTGTTGAAAATATTTTCCAAAACCTTTTTATAGTTAGCTGAATTGTTTGCCATTTACTATTGGTGTTGATAGGTTCTATAGTAATTTCCGGAATGGACAGTAGTGGTTCCCCAGTAAAGAAGTTCCTGCTGAGAAATAATTTACATCATTGATATGATGTAAATTATTTAGATGTTGCTTCGTAGATTTAATTCCTGTGTATTATAAATTATTTCAGTTATTGCACTTGGGCACATGAATTTCCATTGAGTGTCATGTGGTAACAGGTGATTATTTACATTGGCATTGTGTTCTTGTGATTGGAATTGGAATAACCTTACTAATGTTTGAAGTTCTACCGGCTCTTGTAAAGGTGCTGCCATTGTCCTATATTTAGTGCTTGGGTATCTTCTTCTGACAGTAAATCGGCGGAGAGCTGCTATAAAGGCTTCTGTCGTTATGTCAGTGACTAGCTCCAAATGCACAACCTTGCTTGTCATGCGCATAAATAATGATATGTATGCCTTTTGAATTTTTGCATTCCTGATTGTAGATGCATAATGAACTTCGACATTTTCAGATGCTCGTTTTGAATTCTAAACCCAGATGCTGTGCAGATGCTTTTAACTTGAAACAGTTGACACCCTTGTGAATGAACAGGTTAACGCGATTTTGTTAAAATAACATCCAATTTTAACCAGCCATTAATCGTTTTATCTCGTCATGAAATGCATGCAGCTTGGCAGCGGTGGCAAACATTTTCTGTCGTCGATTTCTGCTTTGGACTTTCGTTTTAGCTCCCTTTAAAAATCAGGAAAGAGTAGTATTAACTTCTTATTTGCTGGCCATTGCCCTTAACAGTTGTAATTGCTCAGTTTGTTCTTCAGTTACTTAATTCTACAAAGTATGAACCGTTCGACCAAATCTCGAGATCTTTCAATTTTGATTTCACAACAAGAACTTTTCTTTCGATTTTTAAACAACAACAACGACTATCACAGAATAAAACTAATTATTTCATGTTAAAAGGATATTTAAATTAAATGTTTGTGTATGAAGTCAAATTTCCAAAAGTGCTAATTACGGTAATTTAAGCGTACCTTGGTTTAACTTTCCACAGTTTAAAAGTACATCCACAAAGTTCTGACCTTGGTATCAAATTATGCTAAACTTTGAGCAAATTATAAACATAAAGCTCATGTTTTAACATAACAATTATTTAAAATTTTAATAAATTTGACAAACAACAACTATTCGCTTAGTATCTTGATAATAACAGCTATCTCTCTGATGTGTGTGTTAAATTAAAAATTTTATTCAAAATGGATATTTAAACAAAATATTAGAAACTGAAGTTGAATTACTTAAATCGCTTATTACGTTAATTAAACCGCAGTTTGATGGCTTTTACGTTGTGGCTTTAAAGCACGTAAACAAATTTTGAACCTCAGTTAACACAATATCATAACTGTGCTCAACTTTGTCTCTACATGACAATAAAATAAAACCGATCCTTCAATATCACAAGTATTTCAGGTATAATATATTTGACAATAACAACTATTTCTTGAGTATTTCATAAAAACAACTGGTGGTCTTATTAAAAAAATTTTTTAAAGCAAAATGCTACAATCTGATGTTGAATTACTTAGAAATCTAATTACGATAATAAAACCGTGGTTTGGCATTAGCTTATTTTTAACTTAAAAGCACTCTTTTTTTTTATTTATTAGGCCTGGCTCCTACATATATTCAAGCATATATTAGAGCCATACTGCCAAAAATCAAAATTGTACAATTTTTATTTACATCTTTTTAATTCTTAATTTCAATAACCAAAAAAAATTTTAAACTTTAAAATGGATCCGGATTACTCCCTACACATATTTTGTCGGCTGCTTATTTTGCATCAAATTGCTATCCCACCCATCCTAATAAATTCATACATTTCCTTATAAGCCAAATAACCACCCTCATTCATTAATTCGCTTATGTTTCTTGCATTCCGAAGGATGTTGAACTTAGACCTGTATTGGTTGTATTTAGGACAAGCCAATATGAGATGTTCAACATCCTCCACACTTCCACACAACTCACAATCTTTGTCCTCACTAAAATGACGTTTCCACAAGCATTCCTTCCACTTTCCATGGTTCAGCCTGATTCTTTCAACCGTTCGCAACATTCGCGTGTCTCCTTTGAGCTCCTTAAAGAACGGAATTCCCTAAGGAGTACCACGGAGCACTCTGCACTCCATTCCTTTCGTTAGACTTTATCGTTAAATTCACTATCCCATTTTCTCCACAGATTCATCTGAAACATTCGAAGTACATCTCTTGCATCCTTCCTTACGTACTCCTGAACCATGTCATTTAATGTACTTTTTTAAGCTAACATATCGGCTCTTTCATTCCCTTCGATCTGTCTATGTGATGGGATCCATTGTATGGTCACATCAAGTTGACAGTCTCGAACGCATTCAAAAATAAGATCAACATACACATTGCTTTCCCTTCCACCTCCACATTTTAGCAAACATAAACCTCTCTGGGAATCGGAAAGTATTATTATTTTCCTTTTTCCTTCATTCACAGCCAGTTTAATTCCTTCAAACATTCCAATCAGATCAGCGTTCATTATACAGATGCTTTCGTCCACTTTAAAATACTTTTCAACATTCTGACCAGGCATAAAGACACCAACACCCACTCCATTCTCATTCACACTAGCATCTGTAAAAACGATACCATTTTGCATATACCGCTGACTGAATTTTCCAAAGATAATTTTGGCGATAACTTCATTCATTCCCTTATTATATTCCTCCATATTCAAACATACAGTAAGATTATTAGGAACGGGTTGCGGACCAGCATTGCCTATACTCAGAAACATGTTCAAGTTTTCAAGTGCAATGCTAGTTCTATATGTCGGTTTGTACACCGCCCTATTTTGTAATCTTACTATCATCTCGTTCCAAAACTCATTTTTCTTAGTTATCATTCTCACCGACTCTCTTACTGTGATCCATTCTCTCTTGTAAGGAAGAGGTGAATCACCCATTTCAGACCACAGAGTGTGTATTGGGGTTGAGTTAATCGCCCCCAATACCACTCTTGCACATGCATTTTTTACTTTCATTAATTGGCTAAAAGCCCCTTTTGAACCATTCCCATACACTCTAATACCATATCCAATTTTGGAGGATATAAGGGCCTTCCTTAACATGTCAGTCACACTTGGATGAACGCCCCATTTAGGTTTGCTCACCCGTTTAACCATATTTAATCGTTCCTTGCAGTTATCTGCCAACATTTTCATATGCTTCCCAAAATTCATACGTCTATCAATCCAAATACCCAAATACCTGTACGCATTTACTTGTTCAATTCTGTAACTATCAACATTTATATTAACATTTGCAACGTTTGTTCTGAAATTCATATGAGCATACTTATTAGGATTCACTCTCAGATTCAATATTTTAAGTTTTTGAATTAAATCATCTACCCCCTGTTGCGCTCTTTGAGCCGCCACATCAATACTTCTCTCTTTTCCAATTACTACAAAATCGTCCGCAAATTGCAGAACGATTTGATTGTCTGTATTGATGTGGTGTATCTCGCTGGTATATTGGTTGAACAGAGCTGGAGATATTCTACTTCCTTGCAGAAGTCCAACATTTGCAACTCCCTCCAACCTAAAACCACTTCCATTCAGAACCATTTTTCTATCAGTCATGAAATCTTTTATCCACATACATACTTTCCGTGATAATCCAAAATTCGATAGAATTTGTTGTAATTTCCACGGAACCACAAAATCATACGCTCTTTCGATGTCCAAAAATATCGCAACAGCTTTCAAATTATCCTTTCTTACTTCCCAAACAAACTTTTCCACACACTCAATTGCAGAGTGGTTCTTTCGAAATCCAAATGTTGTCGATGGCAACAAATTATTTTCATTCACAAAATCTTCCATGCGCTCTTTCATCATTCCATTTATGATTTTTATAAAAACATTTAACATAACATATGCCTCGATAATTTTTTGCCACTTTTAGATCTCTATCCCGTTAAGGATGGGAACCACCCTGCTCTCTTTTCATTCGTCCGGTATTTTTGAACCCATCCACACTTTGTTGAGTATCTCAAGCAAATTATGTATTGCTGAGTCACTCAACAACCGAATCATTTTATAACTTACTTGGTTCGTCCCTGGAGTGGTAGATTTTGATCTATCTAACACTCTCAGGAACTCTCCCCATTCATACTTATAATCCATTCTTTCATTTCTATTCATTCTATCAACTTCATTTATTACATTCAAATCATTGCTTACATTCAATATCATTCTTATAAATTCTTTACCTTTTTCTCTGTTCTCACATACCACATTGCTCACATTCAAATATTTACCATTCACCCTATTAAACAAACTCCATACATCCTTAGTTGTGGTTCTATGTGTCATTTGGGACACATATTCCATCAAACTTTTCCTTTTTGCCTTGCGAATAGCCTTTTTCTAATTTCCATTCATTCTACCATACATAATCTTATTCTCACAACTCTTATTCCTATTAAATGCATGCAAGGCTATTCGCTTCCTTTCATACCAGAATTGAATTTATTGTTCCACCATCCATTCACATTAATCTCTTTCATATCCACAATTTGTGTACACAGTTTATTCACCCGTTCATTTTCACTATCTAACTGGCTTTGATTTATTTCATTTTCTCCGAGAAATCTCATTCATCTCATTCACCCATTTCCGGTTATTTACTAATTGACATTTTTTCTTAAATACTCACCCTCTCATCCTCTCAAAAAAAATTTTATAGTCACTCAAATCTTTTTTCCTCACATCTTCATCACGCACCTGTGTTACATACACGCTCACTAGTAACAGATTTCTATCCAAATTCGTCTTTGAGGCGGCTATTGCTTCAGTCATCTCAAAAGCGGATAACTGAACCTCTTGAAGCGTCATATTTCTGGCATACAATATTGCCACTCTGTCATACAATTTGCATTTTTGATAGATTTGACAACAACAACTTTTTATTCGGTATTGTGACAACACCAACTATCACAAAGATTTAATTAAATATTTGATTCAAAATGTATGGATATTGATACCAAATTTTATAATCTGATATATAAGTATAATGATTAACACGCTTTTTACTTTAATTTAACCGTTGTTTGATTTTAGCCTTTTCCGAGCTTAAAATTATTCCTACCCAAATGATTTATAAAAAATGCGTCAATTTAACCGAAGTCCGGTTTAGCTTCATTTAATTTTAAAGGAACATATACAAGCTCTAAACAAAGTTAATGTTTGGTTAATGTCATAAACGTACTTAACTTTAACTAAACTTGGCATACAAGTAAATGCCGTCCTTGGATTATCAGATGTATTTGAAATTTATATATATATATATATATATATATATATATATATATATATATATATATATATATATATATATATATATATATATTTATATATATATATATATATATATATATATATATATATATATATATATATATATATACATATATATATATATATATATATATATATATATGTATATATATATATGACAACACCAACTATCACAGGTAAAATTAACAATTTCATTGAAAATTCATATTTACACAACATACTAGAATCAGAAGTTGAATGTTAAATATCTCTTTGAAACTCTTCACGGACGCTCCAAACTATATGGTAAAGTTGGAGCTGGAGTATTTGGTGTTAAATGAAATATGAACCTTTCTATTCGTATTCCTGATTACTGCAGCATGTGCCAGGCTGAGGCGATAACGGTTGAAGAGATTTGAAGTTGTTGAGTCATAATGTGGTATTCTCAGGTGATATCGCAATCTATGTGCTCAATCAAACGGCAATCAGGTCGTTTGGCCAGTTTCCTTGGCACCATGAATGGCGTTGTGTTCTCACTCATCTTTTAATGAGATTACTGAGCGTTTCAGCATTTACTTAATCGGGGTCCAGGGTCACTCGGACGAATAGTGAATTGCAGGGCGGATGGGGTTACTAGACACGTACGTCCCTCCAGCGGCAACTAGAAACGGCAAGTATGGACGGGACCTATTCCTGCACTTATACTAGCACATAGGAACAACACCCTCACCTGAAGTGTAACAAGACAAGTTTGGCCAAATCTATATAGAAGTGAATTTAAGAACGATCTGCCTTTTTGAAAAAATTTGCCAGAAGGCTGGGAAATTGAGCGAATTGTGGAATTGTCAAATTATTT